>VYZP01061483.1:4192-23460 GCA_013400635.1 Hypocryptadius cinnamomeus | reverse complement strand
GTCGATGACTAGCTGGTCCTTTTCAGCTGTTTGATGTGTGCACTGAGAGTGGGGGTAACATTGTTGAATCGAATGTGTGTGCATGCTGGAGATGTTGTTAGTGTTTGGTGTCAGTGAGAAATGTGATGGTACTGGGTAATCCCTTAAGGCTGGTCCTTTGTGGGCTGAGAACTGGTTGTTTAACGTGTTACTTGTTTGTCCACTGTGATGGAAGACATTTGGAGAACTCTAAATCCACCCTAACACACCTTGTGTGGAGGAGTTGCCATTACATTATCTCAGATAATATTTGTATAGTGCTCATGGCATCCTGTGTGCCTCCAGGAGTAAAGACAAAGTCTGTGCCTTGAAGAGGTGGCAAATTAACGTTTCCACAGAGCTCAGCAGCCTTGTGGATTGTAAATTGCAAGGACAGGCCTTAAAAAAAGCAATAAGGTGGTGCAGGGAAATGTATCAAATGGTGCACAGTGAAACTGCAGGGTAGCAGCCATTAAGATTGTGATTTTTCTGTTCTGCTATTTCTCTATTGATTTTTTAGATTCTTTTCTGCTGCTTTGATTTTAGACATTTAGAATACATCTCATCCAAGGATAAAACAATAGCAGTAGATCATGGAAGGCAGGGCCAGGTAGAAGTTTCTTGCAGGCAAATTAACATAAAGAGAGGAAAAACCCCCTACCATTGCTACCTACTTCCTTGTATATAGTAATTAAGTTTATTAAACTTATTTTTAACAGAAATTTGTCAAGAATTTGTGGTTATTTAAAAATATTTAGACTTAATGCTAAATGGTGCTCAGAAAACACCCTCCTGATTTTCAGAACTTTCAATTTCTCAGTAGAAGATTCTTTACCAAGAGTTTTCAGTGGAAACAAAACGCCTCTAACTTCTTTATCTGGCACCTCAAGCAGACATCCTGGTCTGGATTTCCCTGTAGAACTCAAGGAAAATTTTCACCTTTTATTCAGTATTTTTCGTCTGTTTCTGTGCTGTGTGCCCAAGCTTCCCTACCTGCACATGAACAGTTTCATGGGCATTCGCATGGCCCTTCTGCTGCCTGACCACTTCATAAACATTGGGCAAGTCATTCTGGACCTCACTCAACTTGGCCACCCAGGGGTTGGGTATCTGGTCTGAGAGAGAGAGATCTCTCTGTAGCCAGTGAGATGGGAATGAAGGGAACTGGCACAGGATGGTATGCTACATCTGAAGAGACATATCTGAGGTGGGTAAAAGAAATATTTGTCTGTGGAAGAGTTACTCTCTTTGTACTGTTCTTTAGAAGAGCCTCATTTTTACATGGCTAAAATTACATGAGATCAATTACATCTTTTGTTTATTTTATTTTCTTAGGTGGCAAATTCTTCATGAAGGAAGTAATGTTTTCTAATCACTAGGGTAGTAACTAGTGTAATAGAATCTAATTTCAGAAGAAACTTATTACATTACTTTTCTGCTTTCTCTTCTTTCATTACTGATTCCTTAATATTTTGAACAGCTTTTCAATGTGGCTTTTAAAATGTTTTGTTTCTGTGGGATACCAAACATAAACGCTTACAAAATGAACAGCCATTGTTTTGGGGAAGATTTTTAGTATTTGAAACAAGATATAGGTTCAGTGTAATGCTCAGATAACTGAACTAGAAATACTTGATTGATTCCTAAGGCTATAATTTATTCCAGGTGTTTTATATACCACAATGCCAGTTGTAGATATTAAAACCTACCTGTATGTCTTTTATTGGCAGAAATGTTCTATCACATTTACAAAATTGGACAGCCCCAAACAGTAAATTTACATGGGAGGGTGTCTAGATATTGCCGGAGAAAGAATATCACAATCCCTCATTTTCCCCTCCTTTTCTTCTTTTCCCTTCCCTGCTAGAGGATTCTGCTGTGAAATCTTTATTCTCTTTTGCTGGTTTATTTTTTTTAATTGAATTTGGAAAAGACTGGAACCTCTTCTTCTCTCCCATGTACTGTAGCACTCTTTGGGCCTGAGATTGTTGCTTTGCTATTTCCAGCACTGCAGAATACAACAAAATCAGATCAGCCCAGGCTGGAAGTGACCTCCAAGGATCATCTGCTTCTACCTGTCATGGGAAAGGAATCCTAGCTGACATTATCTAGCACCCTGTCCAATACCATCTTATAAACTTCCAGTGGAGGGGATTCTTCCACATACCTGGGGAGATTGTTCCAGTGACTGGTCTGATTGCAAAAAATTCCTTTATTATGTCAAGATGAAATCTTTCCCAGTACAACTTAAACTCATTGCCTCTTGTTTTCTCCATCTGGCTCCTAGTGAACAGAGAGCATCTGTCACCTTTGCAGCTGCCCTTTAAGTGCTGAGATACTGTGGTGAAGTCCCTGCTGAGCCTTTTCTTCTTCACAAATGAATGATCAAACTCCTTCAGTCTACCCACACAGAGCAGGTTCTTTAGCCCTTCTTAATTGTCTTCATGGCACTCCTGTGGGCCTTCTCTAGTCTGTCTGTATCTTTCTTGAGTTGTGGGGACCAGAGCTGGGCACAGTACTCTGGATGCAGCCTAAGCACTGAATATTGTAGAATGATCACATCTCTGTACTTCCAGTGATGCCCCTGCAAATGCAACCCAGGAGCTGATTTGCCTTTAGTGCTACAGTGGCTCTCTGCTGACTCATGCTCTGCTTGTTGCCTGCCAGGACCCCAGGTCCCTTGCAGCAAGGTGCTCCCCAGGCACACAGATCCTGCGCTGTGCTCTTTGGTTACTCTGTCCCAGGTGCAGCACTTTGACTTGTGCTTGTTCATACAGCTCCTGCCAGACCCCTCTCCCAGCTGCCTCTGAAGATGACTCTCCCCTCTGACACATTTTCCATGCCTCCCAGCTGAGTGCCCTCAGCAAATGTGGTGAGGGTGCAGCAAACTGCCCAAAGGCTTCTTTCTGTTCCATCTGAATTTTCAACTTCTCACTTACTTTAGATCCCATATACTTTCTAACACACAGATTTCTCCACAGAGACTTTGCCTCCTCTGTTCACCAGTGCAAAAGCTTTCATTAACAGTGGATGGCTCAGACAGAGCAGGGCACCCTAGCTGTCTTGGGAGCCTCCTGGAGTTAGACATGATGCACACAGCTCTCTGTGTGCAACAAGGAGAGCTGAATGATGATGCTAATCATTATTGAAAATTTATTTCTGTACTATATGTTATCATTAACTGAATAAAAAAATAAATTTTCTTCTTTTCGAGTAGAAGAGGATACTTATGAAGCTCTTCATCCATTCCAAATGTTCTCCTTTTCACATGGCTGTGAATATTCCTTCCATCTGATCTTTCTGATCCTCAGAAATATACAACAGATAGTCACAAGAGCAGATACTGTTCTTAATGATTTTTCTTCTTTTTTGTCCTTTGACATTTTCCTTTAGAGTGGAGCCCAATATGATGTTTAATATTCCTCCTTAACCTTCAATCCTTGCTTTTCAGATTTCTGTCTGCCACGTGCATAGCAGTATTACACAGTGAATAAAAGTTTTCTATGAAAATACAAAGGCACTGGACTATTTAGTTTCAGGATGCTATGGTGCAGTGTACTATTACTGGATGACGTGTTCTGCAAATCAACCGAATGTGCTGATTTTTTTCTTTCAGTATCATTTGAGAATTTCCTTAATCAAGAGGAAACATACTTGCAAATAAAAGTGAGAAGAGATTCTGAACACAAATAATGTACCTTATACAGTAATCAGATCTGTTAAATGTAAACATAATATATAAATGACTTAATAAACAGCATTAGATGTGCATTTTTTTAGTACATGAATTGTATTGGCATTCAGCCATAAGGAATTTAGTTCTCCTACATTATTGCCCCTTTATTTATTGCAAAGTGCTGTTGGGGCTGGTATGTAGTTATAGCAGGTAAAGGCAGAATAAACTGCAGGATGCTGGGGAGACAGCTACAGACACTTTCCATCAGTGCACATTCAGGAAACAGAAATTCCAGGTAGCCCTTGGGACATGCAGGATATAGGTCACTTGGGTACATTCCAAAGGAAAAAAAAACAAAAACTGAATGTAGTGTCTTAATATTGGGAATGGAAGTTCCGGGAAGGGAAGGGAAGGGAAGGGAAAGGAAGGGGCTTCTCACCAAAGAGGATGAAAGCAATGGGAACTTCAACTTTCAGGGAGGCAGACTTTTTTTACTGCCTGAAATAACTGAGCTAGAGGAAGTCACACAATGTCTGTTGAAATTAAGGTCCATACTAACTAGTTGCATCTATAATGCTGTTCTTGTAGTATTTATATACCACCGATTCTCTACAGAAGACTGAAGAGCATATTCACTTTCAGCTTTGTGTGTTTTCGTGATAGGAACATTTATAGTACTGTGTCCGTGTTTGCCAGAGGGCTGTGAAAGCTGCCAGCCTACCCCCTTCTCCTTGAGGTTGTCCATCTCTTGATGTCTGTTGATGCCTGTGCAGCAGCTGAGGCCTATGAGGCAGGTTCAGCACTTCTGCTGTCACCACTTCTCTCAACACTGGCAATCTGCAGGGGGACGTAACAATTTGGAAATCCATCTTTCTACCAGCCTCAATGGGAGGATGCGAGATGAGACCTGATGTTCAGCTGATGTGCTAAGCCCCAAGTATATTTTTTTCTAGGAGAATCTCACTCTCAATGATTATTAAATCCATCTGTTGATCAATTGGTGTTTCTATCCTGCTGCTCCTTGGCAGGTCAGATACATTGTGAATGACTGGTTTAGACAGGCATGGCAGAACAAATAGTTCTAATTGCATGCAAATATTTTACTTCTAAATTTCTGCCTGTATAAGAATATTCTAGAGCTAATCTTATGAATAATACCTATTTGATTATTTTCCTAATTAAACACAGTTGACTGCATGTAAGAGCAGTGGTTTCAAACAGTATTTTATTTGGGTAATGACTGAGCTCTCACTGTCCCTATCTCACAAGGTGTTTTGGAGACTGCCTATGGTGTGTGCTTCAGGCTGCCTTCCCCAGCAGCATCTGTGGAGTCAGCCTCATTTATCATCTCTGCCAGCTGCTCTCAGGCCTACCCCAGGACAGGGAAGAGACAGCAGTGAGCTGAGCAAGGCTCTGCACTTCACCAGTTACGTGCTTTTCCCTGGGGAGGGCAGGGAATTGAGAGAGGACAGGCACCAAGCAGAGCAAGGCACCGGCTCCTGTTTTTCTCAGCTGACTTGCTGAGGGACCTGCCCAGCCCAGCAGCCCCAGCACCTCGCTGCTCCCAGGGGAGCTGTCCTTCCCTGGTTACCAAGCCAGGCAGCATGCCTGTCTTACAGCTGGATTTTCTAACAATGTCATTTCGAGTCTCCTCAAGACCGGTTCTGTGCTCTCTCAGGAATACCTCACACGGCTGTACAGGGAAAAAAACCTTTCCATTCAGAAAACTGTGAGGTGACAGCTGTAAGCTGTCATAAATTAAGCCTTTCCAGGAACAGTCCCTCGCACTTTGTTTCCAGTGAATATGTTACTGGCAGGGAGGTAGAATATGTTTCAAATGTGATGTTGAAAAAAATAATAGCTGCTTTAAGGAGCTGTGACGTTTTTGAAAAGACAGAACTCTGACACCCTTCAGAGCAGCAAGTTCTGGAAAGCCTGAAGCTGCCCGTGTCTCTGTACCTTCGTGGTTGAAGAACACTCCAGTGGGAGAGTTGCTTCCTCTGATTTGGGTCTAAATTTACAATAAAGAGAATCATAGAAACTCTTAAAAATTTCCCTCTTATCTCCATGGAATTAGACATCACACAACATCTTTATGAGGACTGTCTCCTAAAAGTGGCGTTTGAGGCTATATAGGTGGTCAGCAGGAAAAAACATCTTCTGGGATGGCTCCTGAGACATGCTAGTGACAGGGGGAAGCCCAGGGGGATTCCTTGTCCACCCTTTTAAAGTTAGCACACTGCATAATCTTGAGTCACTGAGCTTCCTGAGTGCATGTTGAGATGCAGAAGTACCACCAAATAAAGTAATACAGCCTTGAAGAATATACAGGAAAACCACAGAGGTGTGAGGAACTGTATGGTAATCATAAACTACAGCCTTAAAGAATAAGTAGCATACACCAGATGTAGCAATTTATGTGGCTGAACCATTATAAAGAAATTCTATAGTCCTTATTTTAGAGTTCAAAGAACACTAAATGTGGAATATTTTATTTCAAGGAAATTTTTTTTTTAAAAAATCCTGTAAAATCTTACTTGTTAAACATACTGCAAAATTTTGATTAGTATAAAACCTCAAAGATCAAAAAATGCCACATGTTATATTTAAATCTCCTCAAACTGTTAGAACCCAAAAGTCACAATGTTGGTTGGAGATTTTAGTTTCACAGTCAAGTTTCAGAAAGAGCTTCTCTTCCATGCAACAGAAGTTATTCCTGTCCTAAATGGTAATTTGTGAGTCTAGGTTTGATTCAGTGTTTTCCATGGATTATCTGCCTTCTAGTTCAGCAGCAATATGCAAATTGAGCCCTTTTCCACCAGGGATACAGGGACATTTTACTGGAGTGGAGGGACAGCACTGGGCTCTATATTCAGTTGTACTCTAAGTTGCAGCTCTTCCACACACTAATGGAGTCATTGGTACTTGCCAGCACATCTGGAATAGATCCTCTCTGGTTACAGACCTTCAGTAATTAATATCACAGCACCTGGAATAAATGTGTAGGCTGCTCTGCTAAGAAGGGAGATGGGTAGACTGCAAAGTGTCTTAGTGTATGGGATGTAAACTGGTCTTTCACCAAAGAATGACCCTAAATGACTTACTGGTCTTTTCAGGCAAAGTTTTCTACAGTTAGACTCCTGCAGGAAGTTTATTGTCTCCCTTCTTAAGAGGTTGAGCCTTTCCAATATAGACATCCTTCCCCATGGAAAATGCCAATAATTAAAGGCCAGGATGAAAAGTACCTGTCTAGGTAGGAAAAAGAACACAGAAAAAAAATGCTTTTGAAGTGCTCAGATACTGGGTATGGACAACATAGGTAATCAGATAATAAACTCACTGTGGTTTTTAAGAGAATTATCTTCCTAGGAAAAGGAAAGGTTCTGACAATATAAGAATATTTTACAGGAAAGTGTTGGAGTTTTTTGCAAATATTTAATGGGAAGAAGTCAGATATTTTGCTTCAGAGACTTTTTTCAGAGACTTTTTTTTTGGCATTCATTTTTGTGCCAATAATACATGATACATATGCTTATTTCATTGCTATTCAAATATTGATATGAAACAAAATAAATCTGAACACCACAATTGAAATTCAGCACTCTGAGTGTCTCAGAGCTTTTTGGAGCTCCCAAAGTGAATTTCTTTTTTTGAGAATCCTGAATTTTCTGTGAAATTCTAATGATGCTTTACTTTTGAGGAAGAGTTTAAAGCAGATTAGTTGGTGGAATTGTGAGTGAATAACAAGTCCTTGTAGTCCACCAGCCCGAATACATTACAATATCTGATCTCCCCCTTCTCAAAGGGTGCTCCTGGCTGGCCCTAGCGGGCTGCAGTCCATACACCTGCATGCCTGTTTCCCCCTAACTAGCAGGTTTTATCTCTAAGGATAAAGCATATATGGGTGAACAGAACTATGCAAACACAGGTGCATGCTATAACAGTAAATGCCTTGTTGATTACTTAAATTAAGTCCAATTTCAGAACACAGCTGCTTAGTAATAATGTGTCTTCCTTAGGTATTGTTTTTAACAAGTTGTGAAACCTGCTCAAGGAGTTTTTTTGTCACATCTGCTGGTTAGGTATTGAGCATGTGATAGAGCAGCTATATGTGGAATAATGAGAAATTTTGTTTAAAATATCCAAATTTCACAATTATTTTTTTTATTAGATGAGGGCTTTGAGCTTGAGTAGCAGTGAGCGCTAAGTCATAGCCCAAAAGTAATGATCTAAGGATTATTAATTTCCAGTATACAAATGAGCTTTATACAGTAGAGAAGAAAAGAGCAGGTGGTTTGGGGGATTTTCTTTTGTCAAAAGCTGACATCTGATCGCAATTGACTGGATTCATAAAACACTAGAGTGGAGGATCACTAACTTAGCCACTGGGTTCCCATTGGATACCATTTTGACTAAGTCCCATCTACTTCAGAATCATTGACATGGCCTTGGTAAAGAGAGGTTTTTGCCTTATTAATCTGCTGATGTTCCTTAGGGCACACAGTAGGATTGTGGACCTGATGGTCTGGTCAACAGAATCCATTTGAATCCTGAAAGGTATTCAACAGATTTCCTCACAAAAAACCCAAACCCCAAACTCAAAAATTTAAGAAAACTGTGTAATGGAATAAGAAGACAGTCCTTTTATTGCTGATTAATTCTTTGAATGGAAAGTTTGAGTAAATAGTTGGAGGCATGAGGGTGGTGGAGGAAGGTCATCAGTGGATTTCTGTTGAGGTCTGAGTGGGCACATGGGCTTTTCAACATGTTCATGAACCACCTGGAGGAAGATTTGAACAATGCCAAGACAAAGGGTGCTGATGATGTAAAATTATTCATAGCAGGACTAACAACAAAGGCAAGGATTGAATGTGAAGACTGACAGAAAGAATTTATGAGACTGAGTGACTGGAGTGAAATGACAGATGAAATTCAGTGTAGAATTATGAAAGAAATGCACAAATGGAAACATCCTAACTTTGAACACAAAATTATGGCCTTTTATCTGACCATTACCTCTCAAGAGTAAGATCTTAAGGTCACAATAAATATTTCCATGAAAATGTCATTCAGGATGCTCAGTAGCAGTCAGAAGCAGATGTAAATGTTAAGGATCATTAGAAGGAAATAAAGAACAATAACAGAAAATGATATAAAGCCATTTCATTAATTTATGGTTTACTCACATCCTAAGTGTTGCATAAAACACAGGTACCTTCATTTTCAAAAGGAAATGTTAAAGCTGAAAAACATTCTGTGAAGGGCAACAAAAATGATCACAGCATTGAATAACTTCCAAGTGAGAAGAAACTAAGTAAACCAGGACTCTTCAGCACTGGGAAGCAAGGTCCTACAAGAGGGGTCAAAACAGAGGCATGAAACATCATAAGTGATGTGAAGGTGATTGTGGTTGATGTATTCAGTGTCTCTTCCAATACAAGTATAGAGGAATTTAACAGAGGCTATACAAGAGGTTGAAAACAAACAAAAAGGGGTATGTTTCACCCAGTAGGTAGTCAGCCCTTATAAACAAAGTCTCTGAGGCTATTGTGCTGAAAAACAAAAAGATGACAGTGCTGGAGAATACTGAGAGTCATATTTTTGGCCTAAATTTATTCAATCCTTATCTCTGGTTCTGTGGACTCCCCCATTACATTTACAAAGGCTAAAATCTCTTCCATATCTAGATGGCAACATAAAGACTGGTGGCAGCAAGAATTCAAAGCCTGGGAAAATTGGTGTCATCCCTGGTAAAATGTCTCAATAAGTATTTCCTTTTTCTTCTTGCCACAGAGGACACCTACAAATTAACAAAACATCTGCTGATGTTCACTCATTTACATAATCAAATGTTTGCTCTGCATACTATGGAAAAAAAAGAAGACACAGACTTCTCCAAGGCACTTTAATGGCTGATGATAATAAGGGGTGAAGTCAAAATGGTAGCAAAAGAGTATGTGAGTTTGGAGTTTGTGATCATAGGAAACTATGTATGACCACAAAGAGGTGCCACCTTATCAAGGAGGACCTTCACACTGCTCCTGATTCTTGATTTGTAAATGTACAGGGAGAAAAACTGTTTTTTTTCCCATGTTAGATCAGTGATTTGCAGTCCAGAGACGGGTACAGTTCTGCTCTTGCAGCTGGAAGCTGATGTATTCCTCCACCTATGACCTTTAAGGACACTTGAATATTTCAGAGCCTGAAGGACAATGCTTCTTCTCTGGCATAACCTTCATCACAGGTTATGAAGCGTTTTTGAACTGGCTAGTAGGTTCATATATATTTCATCTTCCTTCTGATTAGGCTGTGTGGAGATCTCCAAAGACCGTGAGCAAGAAGGAAACCAACAGGGTGCTACTATTTTTACAGATTTGACCATTAGCATTGCAAAATATAGAAGGTACTGCAACAAAGTAGGATTGAGAAGAAAGTCTTACAGATCTGTGGGGAAGAGTAAAGAGTAAAAAAAAAGGAAAGAAATTTTTGGAAAGCTCTGGAATTGTGACATCACCTAAGTTTTGTAAAGTCAAGGAAAACTTTTTCACCTAAATATGACGAAGCATTCTCAAAAGCAAAGCAATGATCTGCAGATCTCAAGAAGACAAATGAAGAGACAAAAGCACAGGTGAGAAAGATGCAGAGGAATGAAAGGCAGCATCGGATTTTTATTCTTCCAAAAGACACAACCACACTTTTCCAGAGNCTTATGAACCTCATTCCTTCCAGAAAAGCACCCACAGCTTAGTTTGACTGACCCTCTCCATATTTCTGAGTCTCTGAGGATCTCTCTATATCAGAAATAGCTCCAGGAATTATTTCCATGTGCAGTCAGCAATGATATAAGGAAGCAGGTTTTTTGCTAAGGTACTTAGGAGCCTTGCAGTATTATAAGATTGATAAGAGCTGGAATGGACAGATCTACATTGTTCTAAATAATTGTGCTTATCAACATTTTGAAACACAAGTGAGATGGAAGTTAGCATACACTTGTAAAGTGTTAGTGTTATTAGGTATGATATCTTAGCAATTAAAATATAGGTTTTTCTAAACATCAGTTTTTTAACTAAAAAGAAGGCATATGTTTTTCCTTAATGTGAAGTACCTTGGAGACAAGCTTAAGTGTATAGTCACTGACCAACAGAAAGGATGAGTTGGCTTGTTGAAGGGAAATTGCATTAAGCGTAGAAACCCAACAAAAGCATCAATTGCAGCGTTAGCCCTTATGCACTCAGCTTCAGGTTGTTCACCAATCATGTGGGAACAATTATCTTTATGGATTATTGATTATATTAAACCCTCAGGCAACTGTGGGCCTCATAAAGCACTTTGCGGTTGCAAGAAGGGTAAATTTTGTTGGCTCTTTCAAGAGCCTTCCTGAATAATTTGAGAATGTATTAATCAATCTCTAGGGGCAGTTACCACTAGTAATCAGGCTAGATGGATAATTTGATTAATTACAGATTCTTCAGAACATAAATAGGTACAGTAATCAGATTAGGGAAACTAAAAATACAAGATACTGAGACAAAAGTCTAATTAATTTATATATAAGGCTAGTAAAATGTAAATATATTAGGACTGGTTGTTGGAAACAGCCAGGGATTGCCAGAGGGAAGGAAATGATGGCATGTTTTTCTCCTCATGTCTGCCTTAGTGGAGCATACCAACTGCAGAGTTTCTTCAGTTGTTTTTGAACAAGAGAAGTCTTATTATTTCCAGTGATGAACTGATGCAAAATAACAGGATTTGAAGCAAACCCCATGAAGGTCAAGAAAAACCCTTCTGTTTTGAATGCTACTGTACTAAGAATCTTTAATTGTGAGAAGTTTGGCTCTTATTTTACAGGCAATTCTTTTATTTCTAGTTTGTTGCTCTTAGGTCTTTAAGAGTTTTCTCACACTGTTTAAGGGAAATATTCTCTGAATGCTGATATACAGATATTCTTTTTGTAGCATGTCCATTGTGCATATTTAGCATTGGGTTTCCTCCTGCCTACCATGTACACTTTTTTACTTTAGTTTTGTGTGTGTGTGTGTTTGTTTGTTTGTTTTGCTTGTTTCATTTTTGTTTTGCTCTCACAGCAATTTATGCTACTCCAGTCTTGTCCAGAGGAGAAGGGATTTTAAACCTTCCACCAAGTCCTTCAAGGAGAGCTCTATGGGACAAGACTGCCTAGGAACCCAAGGGAAAAATATGCCATCTCACATCCTTGGCAGTTTACTCTTAATGGAAAATTCCCTCCCATTTT
Organism: Hypocryptadius cinnamomeus; assembly: GCA_013400635.1. Classification (NCBI taxonomy): domain Eukaryota; kingdom Metazoa; phylum Chordata; class Aves; order Passeriformes; family Zosteropidae; genus Hypocryptadius; species Hypocryptadius cinnamomeus. Next base: position 11,515 of record VYZP01061483.1, on the reverse strand, counting down.
TCAAATTAGTCATTTCCACTCAAAGGAGTGTGGCACATGTGCCACTGTTTGGAAATGGGCCTGGATGGGTTTCACTGGTGATACAGATCTCACTGCAAGTCGCCAAATGAATTGGAAATAATGAAAATTGTACTGTGGATTAAATTGTACCCTTCAAGAAACTCTGTCTAACTGCAGGTTGGAATACATGTATCTCTCAATTTCTGCTATTTATGATAAAAATCTCTATCTTACCCTGCAAAGACAAATAGCATCAGTCATATTTTAACTCAATGGCTTGTGCACCTCTGAAGAGAAGCAATACTACAAAAAATTTGTATTTTGAGCTACAGAGCCAACAAGCCAAGGTAACCTATAGGAATCCAGATCTCTTTCTCTCTGATAACTCCTGCAAGTGATATATATATACACCATAAAAAACCAAAAATACATGGAAAAAATTTGCATGCCATTGTACAGTTGTGTTACCAAGTAGAGGCGTAACAATTTGCAGAATAAAATTGGAGGCTAATGAATAACAATAAAGCTGGATTTAGCATTAGAGCCTTAGTTCTTTTAAACACAATTAATTTTGGCTGAACATGTTTCTGTCAGAGAAGAGCATACCTTGTGTATTAGATGTCATTATTCCTGTTTCAGAGAAATTATTATCTGAAACACATCTCTGTGCTTCCTTCTTAATTACAGTTACAGAAGATGTGAGCTGAATCCTTAATGTTGTAGAAAATTGTATATTAAAAAAAAAAAAAGTGTTTTATGTGCAACCAGCTGAATACTCCTGATATGCTAGATCTTGAATCTTGAACCAGAACACCACAGTGTGTATGAGACCTTACCTATGAGAAAAATGTGTCCAATGTATTTATGTTCCTGTACTTTCCAAGCACTTGAAATTAGATTTACTTTGTATTTTTAAGAAAGAAACAGAAAGAATGACAAGTTCCTATATGGTGTAGCTCTATACATTTGCCAAATATTTGTAGGATCATAGAACCATAATTTGGGAAAAGCCCTCTAAGATCATTGAGTCCAACTGCTAACTCGGCACTGCCCAGTCCTCCAATGAAGCATGTCCCTCAGTGACACATCTGCACATTTGCATGTCTTTTAAACATCTCCAGGGATGATGATTCTACCACTTCCCTGGACAGCCTCTTCCAATGCATGACCATCCTTTTGGTGGAGAAATTTTTGCTAATATGCAATCTAAACTTTGCTTGGTGCAAGGTTAGATTAAGGCTGTTTCCTCTTGTCTTTTCACTTGTTACCTTGGAAAAGAGGACTAAACCCCACCTAACTACTACTTCCTTTCAGGTAGCTACAGAGAGCAACTAGGTTTCTCCTGATCATCATTTTTTCTCATTTTCTCACGTTCTCTGAAAAACTTCCCTAAAGCTGTGTGAGAGAGGAGTACCCTGGCCTTTTTATCTGTCTGTTTTCCATGTGTCATGGCAGTGAAATTCCTAAGAGGTATTAAATTCCTTGAGGTATACTCAAGTGATAGGAGGCAGTTTATTCTTATGTTGCCATTACTTGTATCTTGATAGAAAGAAGGAGGAAGAGGGCAATAAATAAAAATGGAGTAAGTGCTTTTGATCATGCTTTAATGAAAGTCTCAATACAATAGGGAAGGTGCTGCTCTGGAGCCTCTTGGCTGGCAGAGACAATGCTGCGAAGTGGCAGGGATTGCAGATCCAGCTGGATCCCACGGCTGAGCCTGAGCCGAAAGTGCCTCCCAGGGCCATGGACTGGCACGGGTGCCAATGTCAGTCATGTGCACTTGAGGAGCAGATGCTGAACATCTACAGATAGAATTTTAGAGAAGGACTGCCAATCTGGAGATCAAGTGGCATCATGGAATTCTTATGACTACCCTGCATCACAATGAGCTGAAACTCATCCCAAGGTCAGGGAAGCTAATGAAAGGTTTGTGTAGCTCAGCATCTTGTGTCCAGAAGCAGATAATGCTGTCTGTCCAGAGGGGAGTGTAAAAGCAGGGCACGTGTGCAGAGTGCTTCTTCAGAGGTGCGTCAGCCTGGGGCTTGCTTAAACTAGGGGTGTATATTCATCTACACTGCAAGTTGTAAAACAAAGAAGAAAAGTGTTACTGTGTGGGGGAGGAAAAGAAAGAAAAGTGCCTGTATTGAGCAAACCACGACTCTGCAGGCAGCCTGAGTTGCTCTTTGGCTGGAGAAATTTTTAGAAGTGGGTTTTTCATGCACTTTCTGTATGCAATTTCCTAAATTAATTGATACTTTTCTCCATAAGGCTTGTACTCCCTATGTTTGCTGTCTAACAAACTGTGCACCTGTCAGACCTTCTGCTTGTTATCCAGTATGTGTTCCCAGACTCCTCTCTTTTGCAGATCTAGATTTGAACTCATGAGAAGATGAAGCATCCTGCCTTATCTATTTCTTCTTCTCCCTGTACAAGTCAGACTGTTAGCATGTGTGGAGGCAGTGCATCTCAATTGCATCCTGCTGCAGCCCTGATAAATTCAGCAGCGTGTGGCAGTGAAGTGCTTGGCAGACCTCTAAGATAAGTAAGATAAATGCTGTGCACTTTCCTGGTGAAGATCTTCATACAAATGTGAAGTAGCTCAGGCTGTGATTCAGACCTCCTCCTCAGAGAGCTGCTGTGTTTCCCCATCTGCTGCGTAAGGGCAAGACTTATTTGTGATACTTGAGAGATTGGGGAAGGGAGAGTAGATCGTGCAAGGACTATTGTAACAGCAATTAGAGTATTACTTAAAGACATTATAGCTACAAGTGGTGGGAAACCTGGCTTGATCTATCTCTTGTGGTGATACAAGCTCTTCAGAGAAGTGTTGAGGCAGCTTCAAGCAGCATAAGTCTTATTTTGACTCACACCCTCTGCAGAAAGGCCTGAAGTGTTGGACCTGCTCTGCTGTATCAGGACAAAGGAAAAAGAGAAATCAGCAGCTGGCATACAGGTCCTTCTTCACCAAGCATTGCTGGTTACCTGTCAAGTTCCAGATTTTTCAAATTGTTCAAGTAGGGAACAAAGCATAGAAAGATCCTTTTTTATTATTTTTTTTTTCCTAAGCCATATATGAAGGTTGTCCTGGTTGTGTGATGTCCACCCAAACATCAGCTCAGGGAAATACATTGCTACAAGGGCTGAGACTGACAGGAACCTTAAGCCAATAGTCAGTGTCTTCAGTTTTGACAGTCTAACTCAGTATTGAGCTGTGGATGCCTGCAAGCCTGGGCTGGTATCTGCTGCACTAGTAAAAGCAAAGCTGGTATTTATAGACAGGACAAGCCTGTGGTTGCCCCAGTTTACACAGCATGGCAGGAGAAATGATTGTCATGCCTGCCTGCTGCTTCTTGACCTGTCCCACTCTGTGCTATGTATTTATGCTATGCTACCCTTTCTGCGCTATGCTGTGCTATCTGTGCTGTGCTATGACATGATGTCTGTGCTTGAGACATTCCTCCCACCCCGAGGTTCTGTGAATGAGACTCTGTGATTTCCTGAATCTCAGTCACAGGGCAGCAGAGAGAAGACAAAGATCTGATCTCTTCAATCCATTGTGCCACAGCAAGTAGACAACATAATTCTCTAAGGCTGACGGTATTTTCACAGACACTAAGTTTTACATGGGGAGGTGAAGAAAATTAATTAAATTGAAGCAGAGCATTGGAGGTGGGCAGATGATACATTTTGTGTTTGTTATATCTGTTCAGACACTGTTTTAAACAAATCATGCCCTCTTTGCCAGGTAGATTTTCAGTAAATACTTTATCTACTGGTCTGTGTAATTTTAACATTTCATTTTGTAACACACATTGCAATATAATAGAATTATAACAGTGCCTCTGTGAAAAGATGCCAACTTCTTATTGCAGTGGTTTGAGCTCCAATTCATTTGAATGAAGAAAAGCATTTCAAAATTATAAATGATTGATGTCCATCAACCACAAAATCAGTAGATACTCATGATTCTCCTCTTTTACTATTGACTTACTGAAGTACAAGGTAAAATACAATATAATATATTGGTAAACCCATTACATAAAGACCATAAACCTGTCATTTTTCTGGTACTGTAGAAAGTACCCCCAGAATATGAACAAACAACTCCTTTTTCCAGGTGTGCTTTAATTTTGTTGGCATGTTATTATGCTATCCTATGTGCTAGCTATTGACACCTTCCAGAAACAATGGAATAGTGCAACAGGGTTTCCTTTTCTTATACTTTCTAAGAGAAATACAACCTCTAGTCACTCTCTGAGTTGTACAGGCATTTCCCAGGCTCGTTTTCCAAAGAAGAAGCTGTCAGAAGCATACAAAGTCTGTTGTTGAGTCATTTATTACATTTGAACTGTGGGTCAGTCTGGAGCCCCTCGCTGAGATCAAGACTCCATCAATCTAGGAAAGGTATGGTGTAGAAGACAATTTTTACTTAATGGTTGGGCTGAGTGGGCAGAAAAGACAGCACTACAGGGGCAAGCCAAACCTCCACTATCAGCTAGCCCTGGGGAGAGTCACTGGCAGGCACCTTCCAGACTGATGGTCAGCTCCTCCGCTACCCAGCTCCCAGCATGCTGTCACTGTGAAAGCAAAGGGAGACTGCATCTCTCTTCCTTGTGCTGAGCCCACTGAGCTGCCACAGAGAAGAAGGACAAGGGTTACAGGGTAGAGGTTGCATCCTGAGATCTACTACTTCACCTGCTGTATTTTGAGCAGGTGAGATTCACAGAAAACTCGAGGTTTGTCTGCAGTTTTAATAAAAAATACTTCCAAATGGGACTGGGTGTCATTTAGCACAGCCCTGCACACCAGGAGATGGCCTGAATCTTACCCAGTGCCATTGGGTAAGACCAGCTGCTGCTGTCAGCATGGGATAAAGCTTCCTCCATTCTGCAGCAAGGACAGTTTCACATCCCCAGGTCGGAAGAGCCCATCTGAGAAGCCTTTGCCCAACTCAGCTGGAGGCATAGCCCGTGGTCGTGGCACAATGAAGTGAAGACAAAATGCAGCATCAAATTGTATTATTTGGCACATGAAATGAGCGATGACTAAGGCCAGGAATTTGTGAGGAGCAATGGACATGTCCCTGGACATGGTAACTGAGCTCAGAGAGCGGAGAAGGACATTGTCCCATTTGTCTCCTTCATACCTGTCCTCTGAGTGGGAGAAAGAATTAGGCTTTCTTAGCTGTAGCCCCAAAAGCAATTCACCATGTCTTCTAGAACAAACCACTAGGAGATATGCCCAATAGGGCTGTTTGGGTGAATCAGGAATGGTTTGTGGCATTTATAACACAGAGAAATAGGAAAAGTACCATCTTTCATTATTTGTTAAGGTTGTGCCTGAGTAATTATGTCCAGGAAACTGTATTATAATGGAGTTAACTTCTTCACTGTACGTTATCACATCAGTTTTTCCCTACCGTGTTTGCCTTTTGAGGGTGTGTTCCTACAGCTGTAATGCAATTTGCCATATGAGGGTTGTGAAATAGAAGCCTTTAGTTTAATTTTTCATCTAATTTTTTTTTTTTATTTGAGATGAACAAGTTTCTAACTTTCATAGCTGGATTTGACCTAAGTCTGTGAAGGTCAGAGATAGCCCTTTGGAGTTTTAATTTCAAACTATGTATTTCACTGGCTGTGGTATAACACACTTCATTCTATAAAATAAAAAGACAATGAATAAAATATTTTTGCTAGTGAAGTCTGACCTTGGTACGAATTGAAAACTGTTGAGTGTATTTGCACATCTGCATGTTTAAATACAGTCATTAAGCAAAAAAAAATCTCAAAAAGAAACCATGCACTAACACACCATGGTCAGACACATGCAAAAAAATAAATCTTAAAAAAATTCCACTAGTAACAGGGAAATTCTCCATGATTGGTGTGCTTTGCCTGTGTCCAAGATGATAAAAAGTCAACGGTCATGCAGTTGTCCTTTACTACATATCATCTAAAAAGCAATTTTCCTCTCATTTGCAGGAAAGCTTCATATTTGATTGATTGCATTACTTTTTGCTTGCATTTTGCCTGTACAGATTGATGACTACCATATTATACATGTAGAACCTGAGCAAATAAACTAATTTTGCTATCATTCTATTTATGGGGCACCTTCAAGGGATATTTACATTCTTCATATAATATTTACATTCTGATACATTTGCCTATGACAAATGGTTTTCCTTCAGGTAGTTTACCCTGTTGTGTGGCTTGGCAAAGGTGATTTCACTAAACAAGGAGTAATTTTCTTTGCCTCAGTTTGGTTCCATTGCCAGTCAAAAGTATGCCTCACAATAAAGGACAGGCACTGTCTCATTGAGCATGCCTAATAATGTTAGTTATTAGGTTAGAGATGAAAAATTATACCAGAATTGACAGAATGGCTTCTTTTTATTCTTTTCTACTCAGTTTGAGTTAATTTTCTTGGTGTAAGTTGTACTGTGTCTGCAATTGCTGCAAGGAAACACTCTGACCTGTAGGCACCTCTTTTCCTGACGTGCTGTGTGATCTTGTTCATTGGGATGGAGCAGCACAGGAGAATACAGATGTCTCCATAGGTAGGAGGTAAGTCAGGAAAGGACATATTTCTGAACGCCCACTTGGAAAATGTCTGCTCCATCTATCACCTAAGAACCTACCTCTAGGAATCAAAAGCTTCGTACTTAAATTTCCCAAAGATGACTGAAAAGCAATTACTCCACTAGGTTTGAAATCCAAAGTCAAGCAAATAAATCAGATGTCTGCAAGTCAGGTAATGCAATAGTTTCAAGTCAAGTAGTGGCTTTAAACTGAGGAAGGGTTGGTTTAGATTAGATATAAGGAAAAAATATCTATTGTGAGTGTCATGAAGCAGTGGAACAGGTTGCCCAGAAAAGTTATGGATGTTCCATCCCTGGAAGTGTTTAAGGCCAGGTTGGATGTGACTTTGAAAAACCTGCTCTAGTGAAAGAGGTCCCTGCCCATGGCAAGGGTTTGGAACTAATCGATCTTTAAGATCCCCTCCAATCCAAACCATTCCATGATTGTGAAATTTTGGGATGTCCCAGGTTTTGCTGGTGTCTGTTGGACATGCTCTGAGGATGCAGACTGGAGTTAATAGCTGAGGTTAGGCAGAGGGTACCAAACCAATCTGGGCACCGAGTTTGCAGACAGGTCATCAGGGAATCTGATTGCCTCTCACTAACAGCTGACTCCAGTCCAAATGTTCTGCATGGAGGAGTCTTCTGGGGATGAAAAGAAGCAACTGTGCTATACACGTTGCTGGGGGAACCATGGGAATTTTTAATAGGTAGGACTAAGCGTATAACCTGGGACTTGGGAA
>VYZP01061471.1:195-13601 GCA_013400635.1 Hypocryptadius cinnamomeus | reverse complement strand
AAAATAGTGTCCACCAGTGCAACTGATGTGAACACTAACTAAACCTTCCCAGATCCACAACCACAACTAATGTAGCAGAGTGAACCTCACAAGATATTTTAGGGCCTAATCCTGCTCTCAGCAGAATTAACAGAGAGTTACTGAACTTCAACAGCAAAAGGATTTGGCCTACAAAATCTCAGCCATTTCTAATTCTCACTGCTAAAAAGCAAATGTAGTCCCCCTCAAAAAAACTCCACTACAAAGTACTACACAAGAAAAAGAAACCTTAAATATATAAAAACATACAAACATGTTCCTAAAAGTTTAATTTAATANAACATACAAACATGTTCCTAAAAGTTTAATTTAATATAACATTGTTAAAGAAGGAGAGAAGAAAAGAAAAAAAATCAGGTCACTCACAAGTGTCCTAAGTTCTTTCTGCTTTCTACTCCTCTTTGCCTTGCTTTGCCCCCTGGCACTCTCCTTGTGCCAAGGCACATTTTGGACAAAGCAGCCACTGTAACACTCCCAGTGCCCAGGTGGGAACACGCTCTTCTCCGTATGGCCAGCAAAGGACACACACTTTGATCTTCAAGGAAAAGACTCTGGATAGTGCAACTCAAAAGGCTGCTACAAGTTTATTTCTTTTTTTCCCCTATAAATTATCCTTCCTTTTGATATCTATTCTTGCTCTTGGAAAAAAAAAAAAATACACACATCAAGTTAAGATGAAAACTGCCCACACGACAAGTTTGTGTTTACAAGCTTAAGAGCAAGTTTCACTTGAACACAGGTCAATGCCTCTTTAAGAAAACATCACATACCAAAAAAATCACACATGGTTAGAACACATCATGAGCAGAGAGGAACTGTGGACTCAGTCTGTGAGGCACCGAGCCAGCCTGAGAAGCCCTTTGAAGTTAGAAAAACATCCTCTGGTCAGAGCACATTTGTGAAACCGTGGGACAGGCGCTTTAAACAACATTCACTCCGAGATCACCTGCGGTGTGCCAGTGGATTGGCGCCTGGGTAACTTCAACAACGTAACCCTTTATATTCCACCAAGATCACTCACTCCAAAATCTCTCCTATCAACAGCACAGTCACAAAACTGCATGGCAAAGCATGTACCCTTCCCTCTCTCTACAGCACAGGCAGGCAGTTCCAGCAGAGATGTGAAGTTTGGGGAAACCCAGCCGCAAGCAGACCTTGGTCAGCAGAAGAAAGGCCACTGTCCCTGGCCACAGCAGTGCTGACACACAGGGCAGGCATCACCCTGCAAGAAGAGCCACTGTAAAGCTGCACAAGGCACAACAGAGTTAGGAATTCAGCCAGGCATGACACAGAATGCTGCTCATCACCCTTAGCAGGAGAAGGAAGATCCTTGGCTGTGGATGGCTAAGTCCAGGTAATACAAGGGGCTTTTTCCTCGCCTACCTACACACAGATAAGACTGAGCATCAGAAGACTTTTCTAGCAAAGTTAGCTCCCTCTGCCCAGCTCTGCCATCAGCTATCAGCACCCAGCCCACTAGCACCAGTGAGCTGTGCCAGCCCAATTTAAAGCACATCCACCCCCTGATCTGGCACTCTGTCAGGCTGGAGTGCCTCTCAGGAGAGTCTCTAACTGAAGGCAGCAGTGGCTGCCCAACCCTCACACTGCTGGACACTGGGATTGATGTGCAGTAGCAGATGAGCTCAACTAGAGCCCATGTGAGTTGAGACTGTGCAAGGGACAAGCCTCACCCTGCCTTTGGATAGGGTTCCTGCTGGTATTAGGAGACAGACCACACACTAGGCCAGGACTCTTTCCTTTCTTAAAACATACCCCTAAAGGCACATCATTAGCATTTTTCTCATCTAACCATTCTGCTCTTCTGTGTTTGACAAGCTTTCCTACTTTCCCCAGTGGTGGTGAAATTCTCCTCATTTTTGAGGAGACAGGATATGGCCAGTGTTGCCATCAGAGACACATGAGGGTCAGATTACTCTTGCAGAGCTAGTAAGGGACCTCACAGCCTTTCTGCTTCTCCCACACGACATTACCCATTGTCTGTTAGTCAATTACTGACAAATCTAGGGGACTTCCCACTGCAGTGCCTTTGATTTCCATCTTTCCAGAATTGGGAAAATCAGAGGTGGCCATAGATTAAGGACTGATTGTTTTAGCAGAGGTTTGTTCTGTATTTGAACATATGTATGTTTAATGAATAATCACAGACACCTGCATGCTGCAGTCCAGTTGGTCCCTCCTGGATAGCAGCAAATGTCCAAGGACACAGCTACTTCACTGTGCCTTACTTTCGAATTTCAGTACAGAGTTCTCACAACTTTTTTTTTTTCTTTTTTTTCCCTAAATGGCATTAAAAAAAAAAAAGAAATCAAACACTCATCTGGAAAAGAGTGCCATGGTAAGGCTGATGACCAAATTCCAGTGAAGTCTATATAGCATCAATGAATACAATACTTCCTTTCCAAATGCTAGGGGTTTTTTTTCTTTCTTTTCTGTTACACATCACCACGTTGCAGACTGAGAGCAACTGTCTTTCAAAGTAAAACCTGTACAATGGCTTACACAGGAAGAGATCTCATTCACTTCTTTATGCTGTGCATTAGTCCAGAGTTAAAGAGTTTGTGTGCTTCCTATTAGTCATAAATAAATGATTGAAAACACCCTTAGAGTAGAAGAAAAAAAAATGAGACTGTGGTTCAACACTTTAACAAACCAACCTAATTAGATAAAAAAACACCTTAATACAATAAAAATGTGGCATTTTAATGGGTATTAAGCAGTGCTGTGGGAATAGCCTCTTTCAAAACATGCTTTTTAAACCTATCTGGTAAATTACATTGCTAATTACAAATGGGAATTTAAGTAGCAGTACAGCTGGGAAAAACTTTTGTGAACCTGTCATAAAATGATCAGATAAACCGCATCTGCAGGGGAAAATACACTGCCATTATACCAGCAATGTAGCTGCCAGATTAAAAGAATATCAGTCTCTTGAACCTTCCCTTGTCTTCCACTGATGTGGCAGAGAACCCAATACAAAACCACTAAAACCAATGAGAAGCTTCCTCTCTATTACAGCAGGACTTTTGGATCAAAGCATCACAGAAATAATGTAGAATTTTTAAAATTATAGAAACAGTCTTACCTAACTGCACTGAGTTAGTTAAAAATATACATTTGAATGTAATTTATTTATGGTATTTGAAAAAACTCATTTTACATATATATCCACATCAGGAACAAGACCTTGCACATAAGCTTTGCATAAATAAAAGTGGCTTTAACTGAGATAACCTATGAAGTTTATCCTCAAAATAAAATTAAATATTCAGGATGGCTAAATGAGGCACAGTTTTTCCATGGGAAAAAATATCAAAGTATTATTTATTTTCCTGTAGGTACTTGTTTTGAAAAGCCTTTCCTCCCCACCTGGCCTTCTGCTAAAAGCCACAATCTACATTTAAACAGTGTGTACGCTTTAGAAAATTATCAACCATCTTTTTTTACAGCAGGAGCTTATGAAATTATTTGATCCACTTTTCATATAGAAAGTCTATGGCTGACCATAAATAGGCAGGCTCCCAGTATAAACTTACCAGGAGTACATCAAAGACCTTCCTCTAGGATCAGACGATTGATTTCTTCAATGCTTTTTAGAATTTCTTCCAGGATATTTTGGGTTATTGCCTTAGACCTTTGCTCAGCTGGAATGACAGATATTCTGTTTGCTAGACTGTGATGTTCTCTCTTTCCAGGGGAATGAGTGTCCGTAGTGTATACACACGTACACTGCACGAACAGAGAGAGACTTGGAAAGTTCACAGGCAGAATTATTATTTATTGTTTCAAAAAGAGTAGTTTATTACAGAAACATTGATACAGGCTTAACCTCAGCATCTTATGCAATACAGAGACTGCTTGTCATTCTGTGAGCTCAGGGCTGGGACACTCTGCTCAGAGAAAACCCCCACTCCCCCAAACAGGCATTTGTTCTTTCTATTCACACAGCACACAAGCCTTACAGCTACCACCCTCTTTACCTAACTCTCTTGATACTAACTGTCCTGGAAGTATGAAAGATTTTTAAGATAGGACAAGATGCAGCTTAGTCCTTACCTACCACTATCAAATCTTTGGGGAATCAGACAGCAAACTATCTCCGAGGGCAATGTGACACACTACCCACCGTTCTCCTTCCTCCCCCAAGACAAATCTGTCACCTCCGAACCACTCATCATTCGCATCAGAGTGCGGATCAAAAGATCCGAGGCTGCTCCCAAATCCCATTTCTCCTGCAAGACGGTACTTTGTTCTGTCACTTCCCTACTGAGTCTATCCCCTTATTTTATGCCTCACAGCATGTGTGGCTGCACCCCAAGATCAAACACCCATGCATGATTTTCTTTCACAGATCTTGAATCACAATGTTATACTTTAATAGGAACCTCAATATACTTAATCCCTTTAAAGCTGCCACAGTAATGCCCCCAAATGCATTAAATTCCACCCTAATCGCAAAATACAAAGTATTTCTCTGGATGGACAGTGCACAGACTGTTCTGACCACATGCCAATCCACCTCTGAGCTAAAGCAACATACACTGCCTGCTTTTGTTAGTCAGAAGTCAAAGAATACATGGCTGAAAATTCCAGGCACCTTAAATGTCCTATGCTGCAAACTTTGCTCAAAACATAACTGAACATTTAAGGGAGGATCTCACATTCTCAAGGCATTCTCATTGCAAATGACACAAGAAACGAGAGCCACAGAGCCTGCATTTAAATCCAAACCCACTCAAACTGAAAGCAAGGCTGGTAGATGTCCCCTTTCAAGGTGTAATCAAAACACCCACACCCCATCAGTCAACTCAATGAGTTTCAGAGTCCACTGAATTCTCAGACTAAGGAGGGTTATTGGATAAAATTACCAAATTATTGGAGCATTAACAAAAAGCAGAAGAACAGCTTGCCTAATACTTTGTTCACAAGTATTAAACTTCACTAACAATAGCCCTAGGTTTAGGGAACAACCATTTTTCATGTATGTTTGGCAGGGACCTTGGTTTGAACTAAGGAACCACAGGGTCTTCTGCCCCCCCTGCTGAGGGGTTGGTGTCTGCTGGGACCCTTTAAGTGTATTTTTACAGGGCTGTTCTTGGTCATTGAGGAGCTTCTCAGGCACTGATGGCATTTCAGTCTCCTGTGGCCACTGTCTGGTCATCAGAGGAGCAAAAATATTTATACCACCAGAAGTTCTACAGACCAAAACAATCATTTATTGCCCTATAATATACAATAGGCAAAAAACCACAGAATTGCAGAGTGGCTCAGGTTGGAAGGGACCACATCATCTGGGTCATCTGGTCCAAACTGGAGCCATCCCAGGGCACAGGCCACAGGATTGTGTCCAGCAGGTTCTTGAATCTCTCCAGTGAAGGGAGACTCCACAGCCTCTTGGACAACCTGTTCCAGTGCTTGGTCACTGCACAAGAAGGAAGTTCTTCCTCATGTTCAGGTGGAAATTTCTGTGCATCAGCTTATGCCAGTTGTTTCTTCTCCTATTACTTAGCACCACCAAGCAGAGCCTGGCTCCAGCCTCTTGACATCCTCTCTCCAGATACTGATAGACATTGATGAGGTCCCCTCTCAGCCACCTTTTCTGAAAGTGTTACAGGACCTCCCCACAAGACACTGCAGCACTCTCTTCCTTAAACAAATAGATTCTGTATGGCTAAACAAGGATTCCTGATGTATGATGGGCACCTACCAGGTGATGGGAGACACAAACATAAAGAGATAGGGAATCCAGCTGAACACTTGCTTACACACATAAGCCTGTTGGAAAGCCAAGTCCCATGGCAAGACAATGGATCACCTTATTAAACAGTGGACATCAGGTTACATGGCAACAAAAAACATGCCATATTGCTCTGATGACAATAAATCCAGAAGCCTACAGAAAGTGAATGCCCTGTACAAGAGTACCCCTTGCAGAGACCCCAGGGGAGCAGTGGTTGAAGGCACACGAATCATTTCCCCTTTCTCTCAGCTTACACTAAAAGCCAGCACAGCCTTTTCACCACAGCTAACACCACTGGCCTTCCACCAATGCAACAGAAATGTCATGAGATACTGCAATACAAACACGCTTTGCTGGCTCAAAAATCAGACACAATGAAGATTTTTGCATTTGGAACTTTGTTAATAATTCTTGAATGGAATACAGTCCAACTCAAGTCTCCCATAGCTGTAGTTACTCTGTAGGAGTAAATACAGGCTTAGTTTTGCTGCCAATGTTGGCAGATATGACTAAATAAATTCACAGAGAAAGTATATTTGACCCTTCCTTCACATCAATTTTTTTAACTAAAACTTTACCTCATTTTCCATGAAAAGATTTCAAACTACGTGATATTTATAGATAACTCACAAGTATTCAAAGTAACTGGTAATTGAAGAAAAAGTAGTTCCATTAAAAAAAACAAAAAACAAAAGAACAACTTTGAGTATTTCATATGTCTGAACATCTACCACTTGCTTTCCAACCAGGGTTTGATGCTGACATTCACGAAGCAAAATCCGTCTGCAAGGATTTCTATAAAGGCCAACATCTGCAGCACTGGGAGCAATGTTCCATTCTGATTTAAATATCATCACCGAACAATTATTTCCCCAACTTTGGAAAAACTAACTCCTACAAAGTTTCAGTACTCAAGAGACTTCTCTTTCCTCTGTTCATAACTCAAAAGAAACCATAAAAGTCAACTGAGATCTTCTTCTGAAGGGTGCATACAAATAGCTACTTACTGAGCTCCTCCTGGGTCTTATTACAGATCCCAAAACCTACAGAAAACCCTTCTGTTAATGAATGCTGCTGTAAAGAACATTCCCGTACATCGACAATCATGTGCTATAAACGTCCCATTTTTGTTATAACTGAAGTTTTAGTGTGAAGTCTGGACTGCATTATTTACATTTAAGACATTAAAGAATATAACGTATTGTTGTTACTTTTCCTCCTGGATTACAGAAGATAATACACTTCATAATCAAGGCCTTCTCATTCAGAAGAATTAAGACTTCACTAAGACAACAGGGACTACCAAGAGCCCAAGAGACACAGATGAGGACTTGACCCAGCTACTACAGAGAATACGTTTTCTTCTTACAAACACCAACCTAAGTAACTCTGCTTTGGCGGGGGTGGGAGAAAGACGGTTGTTAGAGATCAAAAAAAAAGTTCCTTTAATGAGATTGTTTGCAGAAACTTCATGGGCCATTCGGCTTTCCAATCAACATGCCAAATTAAAAGTGCACCACATTAAATCTGAAACACCTATAAAACAAGCCCTGATGAAATACAGACAGTCTTCCATCTACCTCCTCCATATGGCTCAAGCAAAGTCAACTTTTAATTTCATAACACAAAATATTTAATTTATGCTTTTCTTCATATGTCAATTTAACCTCTGGCACATAGCTTTGAAACCATATAAGGATGCCTAACACTTTCCATATGGCAACTGAATTGTGGCTTTTAATTGCACCAACTGGTATCATTCAAGGATAATTCCCTTGGAATCCAGCTTTCTGCTACAGTATTGGCCAATTCACTAATCTCATCACCATGGCACTAATACTTTCAGAGACTCTTTGATTGTTAATATTCATATTATAATTTTCCCAAACCAGAGCTGTCAAGATATACTATGTACACCACTAATTAAATTATCTTGGTTTGTTGGCACCAAATTTCAACACTAAATAAGATTCTGCTTTTCTCTCTCTCAACACAAAGTTTGGTAATTTTATTTTAAATGCCATAGACAATATTTTTGTGTACTAAAATACTTTCTAGTTATATCAATATCAAGAACTGCTGAGTCTGTTGTTTATCTTAATCTTCAGAGTCAATAATTATTTATATAGTGCTGACATTAATGGACTTGAAAATATTTCAGTTAAAAAGATCACTTCAAGCAATCACACAAGATAACACACAAGGAAACTTTCATTGCTCTTGTCACCATACCAGTAAGAAGGCAGTCTTTCAAATGTCACTGTACCCATGAAATGACCCCAAAGTAGTGCTACAATTAAATCTTGCATTTCAACAGCCTTTAAGCCATACTATGTACCTAACAGTAAAAAAGTCTCATTTCTGTTTATTATTTTCATTCTGGATTAATGACCTATCCAGCTGTGTCTTCTGTAAGGTGATGTATTTTTAACATGCACACATACACACACACACACACTATTTAACAGTGGGGGACTGGGAAGGGCTTCTTTTTTAATTTAAGATTGATCATACTAGAGGAGCAGTGAAGTTGACACTGGTGTTGTCTCCTCTCAGCCATGCAAGGAATGCCCATTAATGTCACTGGCAGTTACAGGCACAGAACAAATGGAGAACAAGCCCCACCTCTGGAGGACTGATGCGCCTCAGAATTTCATACTGTGTTAGTCCCAAACCAGATACTCAACTCTAATTAATATCAATTAGGGTTGAACATGAGGATCACGAGTACCAACGAGCCCAGTGGAAGTGGTAAGCTAAAGTCATTTCTATTTTACCTAAAATGATTACCTACAATGTGGCTCACTCAGAGTTGGTTTGAAATTTAATTAAAAATAGGATATTTTTTCCATTCCCAAGCACAGATGTCAATGAGACGCACAAGAACCTAGTAAAATTTCTTATGGCTTTGAAGATAAAAGTAAATGGAACTAAACAAATGTCATATTTAATATTCCCCCCTCTAGCACAGAACCATTTCTCAGTTAAATAAATAAATACATGAATATTTGCAAACAATGTTGATTTCCAAAAATAGTTTGTAAAAGTAAACACACTGAATAAATTTAAGCTTAAGAATTATACAGGATAATCCACAGTATCAGAAAAACCTTTCTGGATACAAGTTAACTCATTCATAAAGCAGCAAAAGAAGTGTATTCAGTTGCTAGCAGATTTACAGCCTCGGTGGTTTCAATTAGCTTTGAAACCAGAAGATGACTCTGGACCTCATACTTTTCATGGATGCAACAGAATTCCTTTTCTCTTTAATCCTTGGCGAAGTGGAAGCTGCAGGCCAGCCCTGGCCTGAGGAGTCATTAAAACCCTTAGAGCAGAGCAGCCCCTGCTGGGCGGGTGGCAATGGCTTAACGAGCTCGGAGCTCTCACCCAGCACAGCCAGCCGCTCACCCTGCCCTGGCCCACGCCTCACCCAACCATCCACCAGCACAGCCTTCTCACAAGGCTTCTGGCAACAGCTGGACGCTAACTACTGTTCTTTCAGTGAATTGGAGGACAGAGACAGATGGACAACACATCAGCTGAGGGAAGTCTTCCCAAATCGAGAAACTCTCAAAACTTCTGCTCAGAAGGAAAGTTGTGGTACAATGGAACTCTCCTTGAGTGACGTAAAGACCTCCTGTCCACAACAATTGTAAATTCAATCATTCTAGAGAGGACTACAAATGAAACTTTACTGCTTTCCTGTATTAGTCACTCATTCCTCTTGTAAAACACTGATCAATCCCTTGAACTTCAGTGTCATCTCCCCTGGATGACTAACTTTAGCAGAACAATTCACTGACTGTTCTTGAGAGAAACAGCCTTCCAGCTACAACCAAGACAGAATTTTTGGCTTGTAGACAGTAAAATAAATCAAATTGTACTATCACATCCAAGTTTTGATTAAAATTATTCAAATTTTGAATTTTCAATCTTGGGACTTCTTCAGGCTAGGTGCTCTCCTCTTCCATCAACAGGTCTTTGGAAGTAAACCGAATTTCACCAAATAGGCCCTACATACTAACAAAACCATCATCAACAAAGCTCTGATTAAGGATTCCTACTAGGAAAATTATTTCTAGGACCATTATTTTTTTAACACAGCTGTATGTTTCTGTGAATGCAGGTATTTTCATCAGTGTTTGATCCAGCTCTTTCTGCCAGAAGTCACAAACACAGTAACTTGGGATCTATTTTGGGGTGAAAAAAACTACCTTTTACTGAGAAGTCACAGTTTAAGCTGTGACACAATAAAACTGTACCATTCCACAGAGCCTTGTAAGTTTATTGAACATTTTAGGATGAATTTTGAAGCAGTAAGGAGAAGATTCAAGTGCAGTAAGGTAAATTCAAGTGCAACACTAGTACACTATTGGGGACTACATCACTGTCCCACACAACCCCGTGACTAACCATTAGCAGAAGAAACTACTATTTCTACATCTTGAGGAGACCAAAGAACCAAGAGGTTAGGCTACAATTCCCTTTGTATCTTGGTATAATTATACAAGAGATCAAAGAGATCTCAGAAGAGACGCAGCCATGCAGTCTCAGTTATGGAGTCAATAGCTGTGACTCCGTAATCCTTGTCAAAATGACTGCACATATGGCACATCTGGTTCCAATGTAGGATTAGAAATGCATCCTTCCATATTCCAAAAGTTCATATTTTAAAGGAACTATAATGTAGCTGTCACAGTGTGCCTGTGACAGGATGACAATTAAACTAAATCAACAAGCAGGCTGTACATGCACACAGATACTACCAAATACATTAGGCAATAAATGGCAAATATTTTTGAACATTCAGAAACATCTCCATAAGGATGACAGTAAAAGGCCTCATGGGAACAGTGCTTTTAAACACACTTAAACATATTTGCAGTTTTATAATGTACTAAAACTGTAGACTAATATTTAGTTAATGGCTTGCTAATTGCTGAGCCTTCAAGAGGAGGACTTCCTCTTGAGTAAGAGGGGAAATACTGTTCTACTGTCATTCCAGCTGAGCAGACCTCTCAAAACTGCCAGCGGAAGAGGGTTGTGAATAGAAAGACCTTTGACAAAAGATATTTTCTTCTTTTCAGAAAGCAAATCATCCTTGTGGAAGAAAATACATTTCACAAACTAAAGTCGGAGTTTTCACCTTTAACTCTTGTATATTAAATCTATGTTTAGTTTGGTGAGTTGAGCTTCTTTTCTAGAAAACATAAATGTGAGAGGTAGAACATATGTAAAAACCGTGACTTACAAAAACTGGGATAATTAGAAAATAATTAAAAACAGGTGTTCTTACTCTTTGCATCCGTACCATAGTACGGACTATTGTTAATGAGAACTTCTTTCTTTGAGCATAGAGTTTCCTAGTAAAGCACAATAAATATCACTTCAACCAATCATACCTGCAAGTTGAAGGTGATTATGCTCATCGGTTACAACAAATCAATACCTTACCCCCTTTGTCTTTACTTCTAGTGACTCTCACACAATTTATGCTCTTCAAAATACAATACTGGTGGAATATGAAATGTCATCATTAGCTTTCCCCATACTACACATCTTCTACTCACTTACACATCCCACCTAAAATGAAGCATTCCCGACTTGCAAGTGAATTTTTCCTGAGACACAAGAAGTCCAGGCTTCTGACAATACAACTGGTAGCTAACAAAGCAAAGAGCCTGCAGGAGGTTTGGTGGCCCTGGCTCTGCTTGTGCTTTCAAAGCCACACTGCTTGCTGGGAAGCACAGATTCCAATCTCCCCATCTCTCAGGTTACCTTTCCAGTGATGAAACTTTCAGGGCTTGATCCAAAGTCAATGGAAGTCTTTCAGTAAACATCAATAAGCTCTGGATCACACCCTGAAACACTATGAGGACCATATCTAAGTAATGTTAAGTCTGTTTACCTCCCATCATGCCTCTTTGTTTAAAGAGACAACATTAAAAATAAATAAAAGAAAACGGCAACTGAAACATTTCCTCCAGCCCAGCTTCACATGGAGGACTGAAGGGAAGAGAAGGGGTGGAAAGTGACCAGTGAAACAGCCAGGACAAGCAACTGGCACAGTAACTCTGGTGGAGAAAGTCAGCCTCATGTTATTAGCAAAGAGCAAATAAATAACAATAACTCTTCGGAGACTTCTCCTTGACTGCCAAAATGTCACAGGCAAACTTGTGCACTAATCAGGGCTCACAAGCTATCGCACACTGGCTGGGTGCTGGGCTTTCCCCAGAGATTGTTTGTTCCTGTTTGTGAAAGGTTTTGTTCTAATCGTACTGCCCAGACACCAGCAGTCAGGTTCCCTTACTCCTCTGGCTTTTGTACCCTCACCAAGTTTGCTCTGCAGCTTCTAACTTCATCAAAGGACTGAAGGAAACCACCCACGGGGCAGCGCCTCGGAGCAACATTAGGGCAAAGAAAACCTTCCTTTGCACAAGCGCCCCTTGGGAGGGAAAGAGGGATGTAGAAAGAGCTTTTGCTTTTCACTATTTCAAAGGGAAAGGGCGGGGGGGCAGCGAGGAAGCTGACATACCCTGGCGCTGGAGAGCCTGCACACGGCGCGGTGCTGGCAGCCGTGCTGGAGTCCCGAGCTGCTGCCGCCGCTGCTGCTGCCCCCGGAGTATTTCTGCTTCACCATCCAGTCCTCCAGCCCTCTGCGAGCCAGAGAGGCGTTCACCGCAAAACTATCACCTAGAAAAGAGCAGACAATGCCGCCGCTGAGCCGCCCGCAGAGCCCGCCCGACCCCGCGGCCATCCCCGCGCCCAGCCGGGCTGGGGCTGGAGCCGGGACTGGGACTGGCACCGGGGCTGGAGCCGGGACTGGGACTGGCACCGGGGCTGGGGCTGGAGCCGGGACTGGGACTGGCACCGGGGCTGGAGCCGGGACTGGCACCGGGGCGGCCGCGCAGAGAGCAAAGCGCGGCGGAAAGTTGAGGGGAGAGGGCAGGGGGCAGCCAGCCGGACCGGGGGAAGGCGTTCAAAGTTACTAACAGTGAGGAGCCATCCCTACCTTCTGGACTTTCTCTGGGTTTACAAACGGCAGCTAGGCAGATCCGGAGGAAAGTGTGTGAGGGAAATAATAAAGGAAGATCGTTAGACACCAGAATAAAATCACAGCAACAAACCGAGTAAAATCCGAATAAAGGGAAGGGGCTAAGGAAGTAGCAAGTGAAAGGAACTAACCATGTTTCGAATGAAGTTTCCCCATCTCTCTGCATTGATCTGCAATTACGATTCATTGGACTGTTTTCAGTAGGGTCAGGTTCGCTTGTTGTTATTTTTTGTAGATATATAAAATCCCAGCGTGTTTAGAAATCCATGTGCTCCGCTTCTCCCTGCTAACACACTAGCAAGCTCAAATCTCAGCTCTCCCGCAGCACGGTCCGGCGTCCCCCTCTCCGCTCCAGCCTTCCTCCTCTCTCCTCTCTTTCCCAAAGACAGAGGCGGTTACAAAAGACCTTACTTCACCCACCGGGGAACATGATTGACACCTCATTGAGATTAGACCACTTGCAGGCAGCCTCCGCCTTCCCATTGGGCCGCGGCGGCAGATGAAAGGGGCGAGTGAGCCTTTTGGAGGCTCAAAAAGGAAAAAAGGGAAGAAAAA
>VYZP01061470.1:0-28236 GCA_013400635.1 Hypocryptadius cinnamomeus | reverse complement strand
CATGAGGGTGGGTCTTGCAACATTTAAACTTGCAATCACATTTTAAAAAAAGGGGTTTTTTTGCTTCAAGTGAGTCTTCATTCATGATTTTGATGATTCATAGAGCTGCAATTCTATTGCTTCTGCAAAAAGCAATGAAAAGAAATCCCTTGGAAGTCTAGACAATGGATTAATGGTTTGTTTTTCTGGCTATGTAAGCAGTGTTAAACACAGAATCAAAGTTTACTTTATATCAAGCCTTGGGTATGGTTTTTTTTTATCTAGGGAGTACAAAGAGATTTTGCACACTTAAGTTCTAAAACCTGACTTCTCCCTGATTTTCTGCTCCCATTAATTGGGCAACTGCTGCAAGAATTGCACGAACAAAAATGGTGCAGTCTGTACTCATGTCTGTCTGCAGCTTTATCACAGCCCCTCATGTCCTTTGATTTACATGGCATGGTACCTGTGCTGCACACAGGGTAGCTGCATCCTTCAGCTCCACAGCTGATGTCAGGGTGAGGGAAAATAGAGGTGTTAAGGGGAAGTGGCAGGACCAAATGCAACACTTGTATACAGGTGAGAGGAACTGAGAACCGCACTGCACACTAAAAACCTCCCACTGTCAACACAGGAAACATAAAGCCAAAGGACAAGATGTAACCATGTAACCAAGGTAGTGGCAGCATTATTTAGAATTCAGACTGTGTGATCATACACTGGATTGACACCATTGTGAAACCCTCCTGTTGGTTACCTCCAGTATTGTTACCAGTAAAACTTTCAGGAAATAGGCATTAACAAAAATATTAAAATTGCAATTTTAATTAATTTTAATAAAAGAATAAAATCTGTAGCAGTTATTTGGAAAAAAAAACCCACAAAACAAACAAACCCAACCCAGAAACAAACAAAAAAAAACCCCAAACCCACACAACATTCCAAAATAAGAGCTGACATTAAAACATTCTGCAACTGTAGATTTACAAGCTCATGAAGCAGTTATGGTGAGATCTTACCAAGTCATGAGAAGAGTCCCCCTATCACATGAGACTATCCAGAGATCCATCTCCAATAGGTTCTCACTTCAGTTTTGTAATCTGGGTACCACTTGATTTTATGTGAGGGTATTTGAGGATATATGATATAGCCACAGGATTAAGTCTAATCAAATATTTCCACAGAAAGGTTTTGATAGGAAGAGTCACCACTTCATTTTGAGCACAACTCCATAGCTTTTATACAAGCAGAATATTTGACCAGTAATAAATATTATTTTCAGAACCTATTGCAAATACAAGCAGCAAAAATCAAGAAGCAAATTATGATTCAAGTATTTAGATTCCCAAATGCCGTAAGCGGTACTCCCTTCTCTCTGAGGAACTGAACTAAGTGATAACATTGTAATCTGGACAAAATTTGGCCTAATTGTGCTGCTGCTCAACCTCCTGCTTCCACACTGCTCCAGGAACAAGAACAAAAGAAACTCAGTATCATCAGAGATCAAACTATGACCCACCTGCTGAAATGACAGTGCTGGAAGAGCACAAGCATTCCACTTGGCTCTGGATCATCTTCAAACACAAAGCACCGATATTATTGCATGCCCTGGGGAACAGAGCAGCTGCATGTCAGTGCAGCTGGAACATGTGAAAACCTTCCGAGTTTGTACTGTTGGTGAACATCTGTTAGACACACAACTTTACTGAGTGGCACACCAAGGAACTGCATTAATCATTCCAAGCCTGCTCGACCTCTTGCACTCGATTGACATGCAAGCAAGGAATATTTAGCAGCAAATACCAGTGTTTGCAGTTCTCACTGTAACATTCATTTTCCCTTTTAAAGATAATTGCTCATAAATTATTCCAGAGTATCCTTCTGTGATTTTGGCAATATAGGTGCACAATAATTTGGTAGTTAATTCAAATTCTTGGATGTCCAAATACACAGTTATAATATGATTCTCCTTCTCTGTACCACTATTAATAGAGACCTACTCAACCCCCCCAAATTATTATAAGAATTCTGTTAAAAAGACTTGATACTTTAGGCATGGTTAAGAATCATTACTTTTTACACCATTTTGGTAAAGAAAAAGCTTGGACAGAGCTCCTCTAGAACTCTGTTCCCCTCTGTGTCCAGAAAGAAAAGATATAAACTGAGAAACAGAATCAGCACAGCTATGTTGATCAGTTTGGAGCAACTTCTCCTGGCTCCGCTGCTCCCTTGTGGATCAGGCACACTGTAAGGGACCACAGGTTCTGCAAGGGGATGTCTCAAGTGCATTTCAAACTGCTGACACACCTTCCCTCCCTGATGCAGTCCTGTTTACCCAGCACTGACTTTCTGCTAAAGTTTCCATTAAGTTGCTTGGTTTCAGTAACCCAAATTTAAAGGAAGGATAATCCTCAGTGAAAGCTTCAAATTCCCACAAAAATGGATTATTCCCAGCAGACCTCTTTCAACTACACCGTTCTTCCATGGGCTAGGTAATACACCTAGTTTGTCCTTTTCTTTAAGGACTCCAAAATCACACAGAACGTGCTGTGCTTGTCAGAGATCATATTTATCACAAATCAGCTCCCCCAGCTCCAAGACAGAGTTTACATTCAAAGCATGCCCTATGTCCTGTGACAGTGAGGAGGACAAACTGACTATTAGTACAGATGGATAAGCAACAGTCTAGCTGTTCTCCCTGTCTGCTGACAGCTCATACTGAGGAAGATTTAAAAAACCACAATTCAACCCAAGCTGGTGACAAGTTTGCATGGGGGTAGAAGAAGAATTTCCTGGAGGACATGTACATCACAGTGTGAGACAGTGGTCTCTTTGGAAAGAGAAGCCTCTGCAATAAACCAAACTGAACTAGTAACAGCCCTTCAAAAAGAAACTCAGAAAACTAACAACTACAAAACAACTTTGATGATGTGACAATAATGGCAACCAACCTTCCCCTGAAACCTCAACTGAAGCATTTTAAGTAACTTGTGAGCAAGTCAGCTCCTCTTCTCCTCCCACATCCCCCATCATCTTTTACCCAAGCTCAAACAGCACGTTCCTAAATGGCCAACTTCCAGCTTGAAGATTTTCAAGGACCATGGAAACAAACGAAATGGTGCAAGAGTTGAGAAGGAATGGAAGAACCCCAGTGACCTGCATGATGAGCAGGTACCTCACCTGCACACTTCTCAAACAGGCAGACTCTGTTAGGAGCACAGAAATAAATACACAACAAACCTGGATTTGAGTGCTGGAGTAGTTTTAGGCTCAAGCTAAGTTGGCTTATGGATCCTGCCCAAGGCAATTGGGTTACAAACTGCACTCCTGAGTTTAGTAGATATTTATGGGTGTTGTGTGCAAACATACTGAACCTGAATAAACTTCACCAACAAGTTTGCAAGTGCAGATGTATGTAAATCTCCCTTAATTCTGCTCTTAGAAAAAATTCAATTGCTCCCCCCAAATTCTAGCCTGCACATATTCTCAGAAAATAGATAATGATTAAATACCAATCTGAAGGTTCACAAGAAATGAACTACTTAATTAAATGAAACATAGCTTCAAACAAGCAACACTGAATCTGTTCCTCCATTAAAGAGGACTAAAAGTTTCTGCATAGAGAAAGCAGTAAATAAATATCAGACGTACTATTAGTTAAGACATCAGACAAAAACAGATCAGATTCCTGACTTGCTGGTTTTGTCTTCACATAACAACAACTCCATTTGGATGACTGAAGTTCAGCCTGCCTCAACATAAAATACTGCTTTTTACTTGCAATGTAGTGAGGATAAAGGAAAGACTTTGGGTCTTTAAACTTAGATTTAAACTTAACTTTACATTTAGATTACTGATGTGTATGGGTTGTTGATTGGCACTGGTTTGTTCCAATGATCCACAACTGCTTCAAATTAAGCACAGCTAAAGACTGCTGCAGATGCATCCAAATGTAGTGTTGTTTCAATAACTTAATAGCACTTTGATGTTTGCCTTGCTGAATTCTTCACTGCTGAAGGAGGATCAGAGTCTTCAGTTCACAGCAAAAAACGAAACAAGGCAGTTATGAAGATCATGTAACGCAGAGCTCCGAAGCCCACAGCGGAGGTTTGCTGCAATATGATTGTTTGCTCCTGGTCTCTTGAGAACAAACAGCTGCTGTAGCAGCTGCTCCCTCCTCTTCTGCATCCTCCTTTACCTCCTGGAAACCTTCTGCTTCTTGGAATGGATGTTCTAAAAGTTTCAGTACATTTCTTACCTAGAGCAAAAACATAGTATGGTTGTTAAGAATTTAGGAAGTGAAGGCAAAATGATATGGAGGAGAACCTCATGCCAAATGATGAGCAGGTGCATTGCATTTAATACACGAACTCCAGATAAGACAAATATTAAACAGATGAACAATATACATAAGATGCAAACTGTAAAATTGTACCTGGCTGAGTTTGTATGTGTATGGGACTCAGGCTCAAATAACTTGAAATGCAAATATTAAACACAAATTCTTATACAATTTCTCAAAATAAATTAATTTTCCCAAATTCTGCACGTAATGTTCCACATGCTGAAGTCCACAGGTGAAAGCTGTAAATTTTAAAAGGTAACATTTTCCAGAAAGGAACAAGTATAAAAAATTAATCCTCAAGCCTTCCAAGCCACTCTCAGGACAGTAAAAGCAGTGTACATGCCTTGTCCTGAGGTCAGCCTACAAGAGCTGGTGAAGTTCACATTCAGAGTTTTGAATCCATTATTTGTACTGCAGTCCTTAAAATTACAGTTACAATAAAAACAATAGAGATCTCCTGAACAGTGAATTCCCAATCCCCTTACTGCCCAAGATTCCAGACTAAATTTTGCCTGGTATAATGTCACTAATTGACAGCAGCACTACACATCCACACAAGCCTAGAGAAAGAGAGCAATAATAGCATACCTCTGAGAAATCCCCATTTTCAGCTGCTTCTATGGCATTCTGGGCAATATAATTCCTCAAGATATATTTTGGATTGTTTGAATTCATGACCTTGACACGCTCAGTGTTCCAGGCATCAGCATTACCAACACTTTCTATTTCTTTCTGCAAACGGCCTCTGAAATTAAGCAGGTGACAACGACTGGTTTTTACCAAGAACCACATGTAGAAGTTGACACATTTTCTTGTTTTGAGATAATTCATTTGCAGTTCTTAAAAAATACCACATCATCTATAATCCTCTCAGTTTATAGAATGCAGCATGACAACAGAATAGAAAACACCACTTAGTTTAAAAGCAGTACTAGGGACAGTCAGCAGGTCCTGACACAGCTTGAGGAAGTGGCACAGCACAGCTTTTCTGTTCTCCAAAGTCAGATCAGGACACAGGATATGGTCTGTTCTGCATTGCTCTGCAATGACTGACACATTCAGGTCTTGTCTTTCAAGTATTTCTATATGGTTTATAGGTTAAAGCTTTTGCTGTTCTGGTAAAAGCATAAGGATGCAATACAGCAGAGGCAGTCTGAGGTACTTTCTATGAGTAATATTTGCTAAAGCTCTCAGCCCTGCTGGAGAACAAGATCACAGGCAGCCAGGTAAGGAAAGATCTGCCCTAATCCACACCGTACGAAAAATTAATGCTCCATTCAGGGGTTTTCTTTACCAAAAAAATCTCCTGCTAACACTTATGTTTTTAGGCTTTAGAACAGTCTGGACATTTGCTTTTCCTGGCCATGATTTCTGTTTTTACTCTTTGATTAAGAATACTTGCTTTCTGTATTAACACATAGACTTTTCTTTTGGAAAAAAAATTCAAAGAATAGACTGCTTAGATGTCAGTCAGTTGTAGTTACTGAGCACTTAAAAGTTCACAACTAGAATTAATCTATGTCAAAATCAATATCAACATTGCTGAAGCACTTTTCATACTAGATTTGAAGCTAGGTGATTTCTACATCCTCACACTACTTCAAAATCTAGCAAACAAAATAAAAAGATGCCCTTGAACTTTCACAGCGACAAAGACACTGATCATGGCAGTAGACAATATTCTTCAGCTGCATGCCCTCCCCACCCTCCTAATCTATATCTGAGACAGGGTGTCTTTTGTGAGACATGCACATTGTTCTCAAAATGCAGAAATATAATATGTATGCTATCAATACTGAGCAACCTTACCTGTATTTCTCCAGCCATTCCTTCCAGTGTCTTTTATTTCTGCTAAGTAAATCATCTGCTGTTAACTGCTGCAGTTTAGAGAACTGTTCAATGCGTTCCAGTTCTTTATTTATATTCGCTTTTGTTCCAATTAATGCAAACAGCTGAGGATTAGACTGAGCCAACATCAGCATCATTGACAGTTGTCTGGGAACAAAAAGAACAAACATATTAGATACTTAAGTTGAGCTGCTTGTCAAGAACCATCTCTTTGCAATCAAAGTAGATACAAAAACATTCACAACAAACTGGGATTTCACTAGAGAGGTTAAGTAACAAATTCATAATTAACAAAACAACTTTTATTATAAATAATCCTAATTTTACTGTTTCTTCTTCCTTCTTCAGTGTGTTTAATTCAAATTCCTGTGGTATATAAAGTGCAGACAGTAGATTTTCAAAATTACTGGTTTAGTTGCACAATTCTCATCAAAATACCCTTTGAACTTTGAAAGGAATTTGCTTAAAATTTTTTGATCTTATTTAGATATCAAGATAATATAGAATTCACAGGTTTTGTTGTTTGGGTTTTTTTTTTTTTTTTTTTAACACCTACTATTTTTGCCAGTACTAATAAAAACCTAAATGATATGGGGAAAATACTTCATTTAAGTCGCATGAGACAACACTGTGCTTGATTTTTTTTTAGTTAGCAAGTCTAAATTACAGACTGAGAACTGCTTTCTGGTAATAAATTCCAAACAATATCCAGACTATTTTGCTGCAAGTTTGACTAGGATTGCATCTTTTAATATTTCACTGTGTTAGCTGGTGATGTACAATAGCTTCACCTTATTTGCAATACTATGCTAGCTTTTATTTTTCCTGCATACAACTACAGCATAGCATAAAGTAAAATAAAAACACAAACAGCTGCAGCATATAAAAATACAATGTGTTTTTATTTCCTCTGTGAATGCAGTTTTAAGCAAAGAACAAAACAAAACATTTTTCCTGGCTTCAAAACAGGTAACTCATTACATCAAGTTATATTTTTCTACTTCTAGTCAGCAGAGACAAGCCAGGTGCTTTGATTTCTCAGTTTATATAAAGTACTATCCAGATCTGATGTACACATCTGACATGCCTAGATCTATGATATCCAAGTGCTGGGATTAAAAAAGAAATCAGTCATGCTCTCACTTTAATCCAGTACTATTCCCCTCCAAAATGATCCCTATCATGATGACTTACAGCTACTTTTCATGCTTCTCTAGTCCTGCGTGCATTGTTTAAAAAATACTGTCCCATCACTACAACACAAGCTATCTCAGTATTGTGCTATCAACACACAGCAAAAGCTGAAAATTTGGTAGGTTCATTACCTTCATGGAGCACTTACTAAAGAAGAGGGGGAGGGAGAGAAGTATACCCAAAAAACCTTTAATTTTTTTCCCCCCATCTCCAAAAACTGAAAAACTGCTGCAGCCACTGTTATAAACAGCAGATGAACATGAGTTATTATTTTTCCATGCTCAGAGTAGCTGGACTGCAGAACAAATGGGGCATGGACTACACCACCTAAAGGTTATCCTTAGGGCAGAACTTTGGCAGTTGGAAGTGACTTTTTGCTGACACTACAC
Organism: Hypocryptadius cinnamomeus; assembly: GCA_013400635.1. Classification (NCBI taxonomy): domain Eukaryota; kingdom Metazoa; phylum Chordata; class Aves; order Passeriformes; family Zosteropidae; genus Hypocryptadius; species Hypocryptadius cinnamomeus. The sequence goes on along the minus strand of VYZP01061470.1, from coordinate 20,481 downwards.
TAGCAGAACACAGTAGCATTGTAGCTCAAACCTATTTTTTCTGTAAAATACTTCCATATCACTTCATTATCTGGGAATCTCATTTCCTCAAGTCAGCAGAAACAGGGAAGGAAATAAAAGGACCAAGCAAAAGCTCAGGCAATTGAGACAAAAGTCACTGCTGCATATCATGGTACATCTACTTAACAGTGACAATTCCAATCTTAAAATCAGGGAAATATTATATACCATGCAGAGTTCATTATGGTTATAATGAAACTAAAAGCAAAAACCAAAAGCATTTAAGAAGAGTAATACCTTGGATCCATCTGTGGTTTAAAAACAACTTTCAGTTCTTCCACAGAAGCACACTGACTTGTAAGGTCTTCTAAGAAATCTTCAAATTTTGAAGGATCCATGTCTACTGAGAATGAACTCAGCAAGTAAAAAATATTTGTGAAGTCTCCAGCTGAAAAAATTAGTTTTATGAGTAATGCAAACTAATAAAGCAGCAGGAAAGCAATCCCCATACCTCCCTCCTACCTCCTCCCACAGCAGTACAGGTAATCATTCTAAAGAGGCAAATAAACTGTTCTCTCAATGAGGGTGCAAATGTAAGTTGCATAAGGCAACAACTACTCCATAGTTCACAATAAGGTAATTATTTTCAGCCTTTTGTTCTTCTCCCAGATAACAATGTAGTTGCACAAGGCTACTTTCTTTTAAGGTCAAGATATAAACTGTATTTTCATTTGATAACAGATTCTGATAGGCTATTGAATAAGCACCTTCTGTGCTGTTCACCAACCTGTGAGATGCATGGTTTCAAGCAGATCAGACACCAGCTGACTATCTCCTTCTAATTCCAGCTGGATTAGGCCTAGTTTTTTTCTCATCTTCTGCAAATAGTGTTTCTCAAATTCTGCATCATATTCCTCTTCCAGGATGAGTTGGCTTATTTCCAAGGGCAGCTCTGGAACTAAAGCTTCAGCAAGTTTCCCCAGGTTCCACTTGCAGATCTCTGGCTGTTTGTTGTAAGCATAGCGCCCCATATTGTCAGAACCATTGCACACGTGCTCAGGGTCATACCTACAAGAGAAGAAACTGTTAGCATTCTTCTACTTATCTGGACACCAATACTGTGAGAAGTAGTACTTTTATTATTTTAGTCTGCTCTAGGAACTACAAAATTTGAAAGGAAACACTCCTTGATTCTCTTCCCAAAGCCACAGGCTACAAGAACAGTCTAACAGCTAGAGATGTTGTGAACACAGTTTCAAGTACATTGACAAGAAGAATTACAGGACAACTAGAACTACCTTAATCTCCTTTGCCACGAATATAATTCAAAAATCTACTTTAGAGTTAAAATATTAAAGTAACCGTGAACACCAGGATTGTCCTACACAGCAAGAACAACACATGTACATTCCAAACAACGATGCCACACTGACCTGTCCATAAACCCAAAAGGGCCATAGTCAATGGTGAGTCCAACAATGCTCATGTTGTCTGTATTCAGCACGCCATGGCAAAACCCCACACACTGCCACTCAGCAACCAGCCTCGCTGTGCGCTTGGTGATCTGAAAGAAAGGACCTCGTGTTCATTTGTCAGCACAACAATGTATTTCCAATACATTCATGTATTTCCTAGTCTGAACTGATGTTTCTACAGCTCCAATGGAAGCAGGTTCTGGCAGCATGCCATGCACACAAACATCTTAAGGACAGTTTGCCTCTCTCCTCCTGCCAGCAGCGCCCCTGTTTCCCTGCCTCCCATTTCCATTTCCATCCACTTCCCTCCTTCCATGCTTGACTTGCCAGTCAATTGAACAGCTTTCAAATGCTCTGGGGACAGGACACTGAAACAAACTGTTTGACATCAGATTTGCATACTAGGGTAGTCATTATACTAATATATTCTTTTGCCTATATTAATTTTAAAGAGTACCTAAAGGCAGGAAATCACATAAGCAAGTGTAGTCTTTTGGTTTACCTCGTATGTAGGGGTGATTTACAGGGAGGTTAAAGGGTTGACACAAAAAAACTATTCCATGCAAACAGGTTTTAGCACTGATAAGCATTTCTCTCCATGTTCTGAGAGTGGAAATAAAGCTACAACATAAAATAAAAGCATTGCAAGAACGATGATTTTATTTAAATGCAATTCTTCACCAAATGCATGTTTCATCAGTAATTTTCCACTGCTGAACTGAGAACTATTTGTATGGAAACAATCTATGGAATTTACTAAAATCACTGCATGTGTCCCATCCTTCGAACAAATAGTGAACAAATAGCAGTCCTAGTTATTTAAATACATTAACCCACCTGTCAACTACAACACTAAAAATCTAAAAGTCATGAAGCTAACGTGGTTTTTAAATAAAACTAGTTGCAAATACTTTACTAAATTGCTGTAAGTAAAAATTTTGCATAGCCATTCACTAAAACTTCTAAATCAAATTATTTTCATAGATAAAATCATTCTTCTTCCCAAATAGCTAACAATGCATAGAAATTCAAAACAACTATTTGCTCCATGCTGCAGTGTAAGTGTGTTTCATTAAGGTTCAAAAAAACAATCTATGAATTGTTTAATTAGATGTGTTCAAATCCAGAATTTTTCTACCTTTTTTTATAAAAACACATGCAGTCAAGTAAAGAAGAAAAATTAGACAAATCTTGCCCTGACAGGCAGTGAAAACCACAAATGATGCACGGAACACAACCTTTTGGTCTACCTTGAGATCCCACACTTCTAATTTTTCCAATATTCTCATGGTAGGCACTTCACACATTTTCCCTGAATGCTGATTCATGGGGCAGCTGGAAGCCAGCAGTCAGCTACATGTGTCCAAAACTGATTACCAAGGCCATGACCCAGTAAGAGAGGCACACCCTGCACAACAGCTCTGTGCCAGGAAAATGTAAAATTTAAAAATGAGAAAATCCTGGCCACCAGGGTTGGGATGAAAGCACTCCAGTGGTAAGGCAGTCCTTGTATGGATGCATTGCACTCCTCCAGGGCTCTGGTAAAAAGAAATCCCCCTTATGAGAGTGCCCAAAAGCAACTAAAGCTTGGGTGCCACTCAAAGATGGGTATATTGATAATGAAGAGACAGCTCTGCATCCTCTTTGACCTTTATCATTTTTAATCAACATTTTTCTACAGCTAGCCAAACTAGAAGGCAAGTATGCTGTATATATAAATGAGACTGTCAGCTGAAGGACATGCTCATTTAAATTTAAACAACAGCTACAAATTATTTGAGAAGTACAGACAATGATGTCTGCTTTCTAGACAGTGCTGTGAAATGCAATCACCCGTACTTTTTTTTCCATTTCCTCCACAGTGCAGAAAAGAATGATAAAACAAGACAGAGTTGAAGTGTTAGCAGTTCCCTTAAAATGGACGTGTTTGTTCAACTAAAAAAGGACTGGGGTGATTTTCAGGTGGAGGAAAGTCTGGAAAGTCTCCACTAAAGATGAGAGAGAAAACATGAGGAGGCAATGATAGCACAGACATGGAGAGTGGACAGGCAGTGGCACAAGGAGCACAACAAACAAAAAATGGATCTGGGGAAACAAGAAAATAGGAATACGGGTGGGGGGAAAGAGAAGGAAACCAGCAGTAAGTGGGCCAGGAAAAGCAGCCAAAAGCAGGAAGAAGCAGGACTGGGCACACACACACACATCCACAAAGATCCCCAAGTCCCACGACTTTTCTGCCATCAGGAAGCAAACATGCCATCAGCTACAGAGCTGAACAGAGTGAGTGACAAGCCACAGCTCTTCTCATCAACCCAAATTGTTCCCACACAAAGGACTTGTCCAGCAGAGTTAAATTCTTTGGAACATAGTGGTGAACCAAGCCACAGCTCGCCTTGCAGAATTAATGCAAGTATGCACAAGTTGTGGTAAAGAAAAAAAAAAGGGCAAGAAACCAAACTGTAGAATGTCAGCTATCAAGTCTGGCTTTTGACCTCTTACTGGTCTGTTATGAAAGTGCATCGTGCTGCAGCCATTCCCTCAGTCCATACCAGATCATTTCAGATCTCAAAGTACCACAACAGCTTTCAGATAGACCAGTCAAGTACTAGACATTGGTATTTTTTAATTACTCTGTTTGCTGGCTAGTTATAAAAGTGCTCAACTGCCTTTAAACATTTCAGTTCTAAAGTCTAAAGTTAAACTGATATGCATACAACATTCCTGTTTATAATTTGGAAAATGAGACTCAGCATCTCAATATTTTACAAAATTATGCCTTGCAAGCAATGTCTCAGCACCATCAACTCATCGTCTGACAGTTAGAGCCAGAACTCCCTCTCCCAGTCCAAGACAGCCCCAGAAAATTGAAACAAGCCTTTGGAAGCTCCCCCAAAGCAGGGAAATAATGATTTACCATTAGGAAGGTTACACTGTTTTCACTGGTAAGATCAGTATCAACACTGCTTTTATCAATAAGCGGAGTCTACTAAGAGTGCTTTCTTCAAAGAAGAGTGCAGATAATTGAGTGATACAAAGTATTAACTGACTCCAGTCACCTGTGCTCGCAGATGGACTTCCTAAAGACGACTGGTATGGATTTATGAAGAGAATCTGATCTTCCTTACCTCTTTGAAGAAAGCAGCATTCCTCTGAACAGTGTTGTCCAAATAAGCCTCCTGGATTTCTGGGTAGAAAGTGCTGATCACATAATCAAGCATCTGTATTCGAATGTCATTTCGGTTCACGCTGGGACCCTTGCGTCCTGTGTATTCATCAGGGGGCTTAAAAATTTCAAAAGAGCCAAATCTGTTTCAAAATAAAAACATGTTTGAGAATTATCTGATACCATTAACATAATTTGATATTGCATGTAATGAAAACGCTTACTGTTGTTGCAATAACAGCACATAATCTCTTAACATCAATTCTTCAGGTGACTGAGAGAAAAGACCTGCAAGATTGCTACACTGAACTTGGTGAGGCTCAGTGACTCAGTGAAAGGAAGCTCCTACATCCTCATGTAACTAAACTGACCAGCCCTGCCAGTACTGAACACCAGCTCATTGAAGTTTCTTACAACTCTTTCTACTGAAAATTTTTTATCCTGCAAGTATGTAGAAGTTTGACTTATTTTAAATACGAGACTGTACATCAATCACACCAGATATATTTTCCAGATACGTTAAACACACAGGAATGCACACAAATATACATTTCAGAGTGCATGTTCCTCATACCTCACCTTCCTCTAATATTCTGTAACCTTAGAGGAAGCAATGCAACTTCCTGAAATGCCTAATAGCTTCTGCTGGAGCTCATACACTTCTCAGGCAGGGAAAGTACACCCAAACTTTCACAGAACTACATCAGAACTGGAATTAAGGATCAAGGTATAACCCATCACTACTACTACTACTATAAAAAAACAATAATGTATTCTGTATAGGAATAAACATGAAAAATATCTTCTCCTAAGTCTGCAGAACTTACTTCTTCTTTCTACCAGGCCAGCATTCCTAGAATTTATCTGTCTCAGCACAAAGACAGCAGCCCATCCCATCTGCTGAGCAAGAAAAGCAGCTTCCTACAGCCCAGCAAAAGAAGTTCCAAGCCTCCAGAACAAGAAACACACAAACTGTGTGTGCTGTTAGGGAAATACAGTTTAAAAGACTGCTTAGTTTTACAGGGAAAAAACCAAAACAAAATGATCAACAAAACAGGCTTCTACCTTATAAACGTAGAGGCTATTCTCAGAACAACTGTACACCTTTCATTTTTTGGATTCCCATCATAGAACACGTCCCGAACGACTTTGGAGTCGGATGTGACGCAGGTGCCAGCCCGTGTTGTTGGTATTCCCAGGTGAAACATGGCCTCGCTGCACAGGAACTCCCGGATGCTCGACCGCAGCACCTTCCGACCATCAGCTTGTCTGCACCAAGGAGACATGGATGGTTTTTAGCCTATAAAGGAGGAACTCCTGTCTCCTCTGGAGCAGCAGAGAAATAAAACCCTAGAAGTAACACACTCTGTCCATGGTCCCACAAAAAAGTAGTGGCAGATGTGAAAAGCTGGACTTTCAAACTTCTGTTAAAGTTCAGTTAGATGGACACAACAACTTGCAATGAAGAGCACACATACCAGAACAAACTTTCCAGGTACACATATCCCTTCTAATCATTAACTATGTTTGTTTTATTGATGCAATGGTCTTCAAAAAATTTTTTAAAATTTGGACAGCTATAGCTATTTTATTGTACATCAAGTCAATGTTTTCCTCTTAATTAAATGAAATNTCAGGTGACTGAGAGAAAAGACCTGCAAGATTGCTACACTGAACTTGGTGAGGCTCAGTGACTCAGTGAAAGGAAGCTCCTACATCCTCATGTAACTAAACTGACCAGCCCTGCCAGTACTGAACACCAGCTCATTGAAGTTTCTTACAACTCTTTCTACTGAAAATTTTTTATCCTGCAAGTATGTAGAAGTTTGACTTATTTTAAATACGAGACTGTACATCAATCACACCAGATATATTTTCCAGATACGTTAAACACACAGGAATGCACACAAATATACATTTCAGAGTGCATGTTCCTCATACCTCACCTTCCTCTAATATTCTGTAACCTTAGAGGAAGCAATGCAACTTCCTGAAATGCCTAATAGCTTCTGCTGGAGCTCATACACTTCTCAGGCAGGGAAAGTACACCCAAACTTTCACAGAACTACATCAGAACTGGAATTAAGGATCAAGGTATAACCCATCACTACTACTACTACTATAAAAAAACAATAATGTATTCTGTATAGGAATAAACATGAAAAATATCTTCTCCTAAGTCTGCAGAACTTACTTCTTCTTTCTACCAGGCCAGCATTCCTAGAATTTATCTGTCTCAGCACAAAGACAGCAGCCCATCCCATCTGCTGAGCAAGAAAAGCAGCTTCCTACAGCCCAGCAAAAGAAGTTCCAAGCCTCCAGAACAAGAAACACACAAACTGTGTGTGCTGTTAGGGAAATACAGTTTAAAAGACTGCTTAGTTTTACAGGGAAAAAACCAAAACAAAATGATCAACAAAACAGGCTTCTACCTTATAAACGTAGAGGCTATTCTCAGAACAACTGTACACCTTTCATTTTTTGGATTCCCATCATAGAACACGTCCCGAACGACTTTGGAGTCGGATGTGACGCAGGTGCCAGCCCGTGTTGTTGGTATTCCCAGGTGAAACATGGCCTCGCTGCACAGGAACTCCCGGATGCTCGACCGCAGCACCTTCCGACCATCAGCTTGTCTGCACCAAGGAGACATGGATGGTTTTTAGCCTATAAAGGAGGAACTCCTGTCTCCTCTGGAGCAGCAGAGAAATAAAACCCTAGAAGTAACACACTCTGTCCATGGTCCCACAAAAAAGTAGTGGCAGATGTGAAAAGCTGGACTTTCAAACTTCTGTTAAAGTTCAGTTAGATGGACACAACAACTTGCAATGAAGAGCACACATACCAGAACAAACTTTCCAGGTACACATATCCCTTCTAATCATTAACTATGTTTGTTTTATTGATGCAATGGTCTTCAAAAAATTTTTTAAAATTTGGACAGCTATAGCTATTTTATTGTACATCAAGTCAATGTTTTCCTCTTAATTAAATGAAATATGATGAAAAATACTATTTTGAATCTTTCTGGGTAAGCAATCTAGAAATGGGGTCCTAAATATGAGCATGCACAACAGCTACCCTAAAAAATAACCAAACACCTAAACAGATAACAAACTAGCTTATTTAATAGATACCAAGCAAATGGAACAGACACAGGTGGTTCTCAGCCCACACTCCCAGCACTTCCAAAGCCACAGGCAAGCAGGACAGCCGCCCAGGGCAGACCTACAAAGCTACCACCATATCTGGGATTTTCACTGAGATTTCCTTAACCCTCACAGACCTGAAGAAGGCCTTCAGAGGACCACATACATGAAACTAAGGTGTTACCAAGACTGTAGGGCTGGAACAGAAAATATTTAAAGTATTTAAAGGCTAATGTGACTAACGCAGATACCCACCCCTTGCAGGGATTTGGTCAGTATGCCCTTCTGGGGACTTTTCCACTATTCCCTCTTACAGCTGGGAAGAGTGGGAAGAAGGACCAGCAGGACCAAAACGCCCATATTCAAATACCATCTGTGTGGGAAGCAATTACACACTGCTCTCCCCACTGTCATCAGGGCCTGCATCCTCCGACAGGGGGAAACCACAGGGATTACCAGGGCTATCCCTGGAGGATAACCAGGGACAGAAGTAACGCGCCACCTGAACGATGCAGTGAGATGCAGTTAGACGCTTGTCTTCCTGTGGAAAATTCTGCCACCTCCTGCTCTGGCATTTAAGCATTACACTCGCTGCTGCCAAAGTTAAACAAAAAACAACCACGAGGGCTTCAGAGATGACCTTTGCCTCAGGGAACGATCCTCAGCACGGCACCAGCCCCTCGCTAAGGCGATCTCGGGCCGGCAAGTCCGTCCCTGTCCTCCCCGCACAGCGCCCGAGCCACGCACGGGGCAGCGGGCGCTGCTCGGCCAAACCGCGCCCCGCCGGGGCCTTACCGGGAAAAGGGGGTGATGCCGGCGCCCTTGAGCTGGATCTCCCAGCGCTCGCCCCGCGGGCCCAGCACCTCGCCCAGGTACATGGCGGCGCCGTCGCCCAGCTGCCCCGCGAAGCTGCCGAACTGGTGGCCGCANAGGTCGCGGGAGTGCTGGACCCACAAGAAGAAAAAAGATAAACGAATGTATGCCTCAAGTCAGAACTTATTCAAAATGCTCCTGTTTCGTGTTATTTCAATTAATAGCAGCTGCCTCAGTGGTGGGTTGAGACCAAACCCCTCCAAGGTGCGCACACTTAACTTTCAATGAAGGGTCCAGTGGATGCTTCCACTCAAACCCGGACATAGCAGGTAAACCATCTGCAGACAGTAGGTGGCACTAAATTATTACTATTACTTGTACTTTCCAGCTAAACTCAACCGTGAGTCTCAGCTCTAAAAAATCGGAGTGTAGCCATAAGAGAGAGACAACGTGGTGATGGCAGCAGGGAGAGGGAGAGCAGTGCCCAGTGGCAGGTGATGCACACCCAGAACCCTGCTGCACTTGTACAAACCTGAGCAGCTTTGCCGAGCTTGCCCACACAGCTGTCCTGCAGGCCCTGGGGAAAGCAGATGTGCAGCTTAGTTGCTGCAGAGACACATTACAGTAATAACCAGCCAGCTCTAATCAAATACCGCTTTTCATTTCTTTGTCCAGTTTGTAAATCATCTCTGTACCAGAATCAGGGACATCTTACCACTGAAAGAATGTCACCTCGCTGGGATAAGTTTTTTTCCCACTTTCCCTCACGTATTAGTCATGATACACAAGTACCAAGTATCTTGGATAGGGTAAGTGTGAAAGTAGCTGTGTGCATCTTTCCCCCTGCCCTTATCATCACTAGAGCTTTTCCATGTCATACTACACAAACCAACAGACAAAACATCCAACAAGCAAAGCAAGTGTTTGCTCACCTTGCAGCACAATCACCCCCAGCAGGAAGCTACCACAGAGGAGCTGGAGCCAGGTCAAGACTCAAAGGACAAGGGCTTGTGATGGAAAAGAGCACACACACCCCCAGCTCCCAGCCTTTTCTCTACTGGGAGTGAGGGTGAGGTAGTCCCATCTTTGCTGCTGTTGCCTCCCTGGAATATAGAAAGCTCCACTCTGCAGCAGGCACAAGGCAAGCGACGAAGGAGGGGATAACTACACAACCCCCAGCCAGCTTCTTCTATTGGGAGCGGCTGAACAAGACAGCTGCTTCAGCTGTTCCTGGGGTCCTCCCATACGCACAGACACATGAGACCTGCTGGTGTGAGGATATACAAAGCTGGTGCATTTTTTCACCTGAAGAGTCAGTAGACTGATTTCCTGATTGCAGGTGTGTACCTTTGGAGCGACTTTTGTCCTGTGCTTGGTGTCTTCCATGTGCATTTCTATCGAAGCAAGGGTGCCCCAGACGAAGGGGAGAGAATGATGAGGACTCCATCTTATCAGAAGGCTAATTAATTACTTTATTATACTATACTATATACATTTCATCTAAACTGAATCTGCCATGCACAGAACTGCACTCATCATCTGACTCTCCCGTGACTGTCAGCAGACAGTCCTGACACACACACACTCTTGGCCCTAATAGGCCAAGGGAACAAAACACCCTTACTTTGGATGGCTAATTAATTACTTTATTATACTATACTATATACATTTCATCTAAACTGAATCTGCCATGCACAGAACTGCACTCATCTGACTCTCCCGTGACTGTCAGCAGACAGTCCTGACACACACACACTCTTGGCCCTAATAGGCCAAGGGAACAAAACACCCTTACTTTGGATAAACAATCTCCATATTACATTCTGCTCTGGCACAACACAGGCACAGCAAGTGATAAGAATTCTGTTTTCCCTTTCTCTGAGGTTCAGAGAATGTGAATCTCAGAAATCCTTCGGAAGAGTTGTGCCTTGCTTTTCTCTGTGAAGAGAAATGTGGCAACACCTTTCCACAGCATGGGCTCGGCACCCTGCTGAAGTCTGTCCATCAGTCAGACCCATATGAGTGAGTGACCTTTCTCCTGCCAATACTTAAAAGCTCCCACATTTTACAAAAATGTCAGTCGTAAAACACTCAAGTCTAAAATTAAAGTTTATTTCAGTTTTTAAAAGAAATAGGGAAATACATACACGAGTATCTTAAGAGTTACACAAGTAATAATGTGATGTTTCTTTTCCATGTGTAGCTCCGACTGCCTGGCACTTTAAGGTAACTTGATATGTTTCTCACTTTTTTAGATGTTTTACAATACACACAGAAATACAGCTTCCAGTGGAAACACAGACATTTTAATCCACTTCAAAAAGTCAATTTTAAAATTTTGTTCAGTATTTGGTATAGAAAAGACACCTCAAACGTGACGTGGGCCAGCAGTGTGCGATGTCATGCTGGTGAACGATACACTTCCAAGGCAGGCAGCTGCTGGGTGCCACCTGAGCCTGTCTGCAGAGCAGAGCTGCTGTGCAGCCTCCTCTGCCACTCCCAGGGACAGCACAGCACTACAGTATTCTAAGTTTTTTCTTCCACCTAAATGGTTTTACCAGCAATTCTTTGCAGCCACAGCTCCAATTGCAACTGGAGGGAACTTTGCCTGATCAAGGAAAAAAGGGCTGTGTTTTGATTAAACACTATCAAAAAATATGGACCACTGATTGACAAAGGGTACACACAGATGATACATTATCTGTATGGAACACAGCTTATCATATATATGAATACAGGGTCTTTGTATTAATACATTTTTTTTTTTAAGTAATGGTCATACTGATTTACCTGTGTCAATTTGAAAGATAAAGCTCTTTGCCACTATTCAACATCTTTTGCACTTAAAGGATCTTTATTTGCCACACGGAGGACAGCACTTTAAGTACAAATCACTGATGTAAAGCCAATGTTGGAGTGCTCTGCTGGACTGGGACTACAGCTGTTAGCTCCTTGCAAGACTGAGCACTGGAGACATGAAAAGAAAAGCAACAACAACAAAATCAACTCATCACGCCTGACTCTGAACTCTGAATTTAGGTTCTCACATTGAGCAGTCTCCCTGTGTGTTCAGTAGGACAGGGAGACTCATCCTTTTCCTCTGAACCAGTAACGTGTTAGGTAGAGAAACTAGTTCCCCTGCTCCAGCATTACACTCAGATGCCCCTCAGCAGAAGGTAATTAGTTCAACTGATGTTCTCCAGGAAAATGTGTTAGATGGTGGAATTATCCTGTACTAGATCTAGCTAACCAGTGTTTGCTCTTAATAAAACTACTGGTTAATTCGGAAAATAAATACCTTCAACAGAAATGGTGGTTAAAATATTTTATTTTTTATATAATAGAACATACTGCTGTTTACTTTAAATCACTTTAAAGGCACACATTGTTAAAAATACTTCAAATTTACATCACATGTACAAATGCATAAAACAGATGTACATGTCACCAAAAAAATACAATATGGCTTCATAAGGTTGAGGCGGGCCTGGGACAATTCAACATATACTTAAATTTTACAGGATGTTGCTAACACTGAAAGGACTGACTAGAACAGAAAAGAATGGACCTAAAACACGGATTATGTTACATAAACAGTACAACACATTGAATACACAACATCAAGAATCTGTGTATGGATTCATAGAATTGTTAGTGCTGCAAATTCATCACTTTCCAGTGCCACTGAATAAACAGTGCATGCATATGATCTGCCAATTTGCAACAGTGGGAAGATAAATTGCAAATTCTCCAAGAGGTTCTTTGAAGAATCTGCTGATATGCATTGTTAAAAAAAAAAGAAAAAAAAAGAGAAGAAAAAAAAAAAAAAGAAAAAAAAGATTGAAACAGTAGACTTAAAAGTACTGACTGGAGAGTATAACTGAATAACAAATAGACACCTTAGATGGTAATCACTTTTGGCTGAAAAGCATAAAACATCAAGTCGACAAGAATGCTCCATGACAATCACTTAGCATTAGTCCCACCCAAGATTAAGGCTCCTATCTAAAATTTACCTTAGATTTGTTTTCCTTTGTGTAAAATTACCTGAGCACAGATATCAAAGATCTACAGAGCTTTTAAAATACCTGCAGATACTTTAAAAATCTGTAGATAACTTAAAGCAAAATATCCATATATTTAATTCTACCAGCTAAATATTCTCAAGAAAATAACCAACAGAACAACATTTTGGTATGTCAGTAAAGACAGAAGAGTGAGCTTAAGCTTTTGCTTTCATCTTTTAAAAATGTACATAAAATGCAATAGAATTATTCAAATAGGACTGCTTAATTGTAAACAATACATTAAATGTTTTTAAAAAACAGGAATCAAAATTTAGGCAGTCACTCTACTCTTCTATAACTTGTTTACAAATGCTGCTTCTCCTCTTGCTAGAGATGGCTGGTGGTTTCCTTAAGCACTAATAAATAGAAAATAAAAGGACCTGCCCCCACTGTTTTCTGTATTCCCATTTACACTTTGTGTCCTAGAAGTATGAATTGCTGTCATTCTCATTTGTTAAGGTTTATTCCCTGGACACCTGTAAGGCCCAGACTCAGAAGAGCACCTAGCATCATCTTAAGAGCTCTGCAGAATTGGGTTAGATTCAGTAAGGTTTAAGATAAACATGGAGTTTAATAATTTGCTGCACTGCAACTCATACAATTTTCAAAGAGCAAGGCAGAAAAGCATCAGGTTGCATGGACAGACCAGCTCCCAACAAAGTCAATGCCATCACAGAGAGGAGCATCAGACCCTTAAATTTAAAAGCTCAAAAAAGACTACACTGTACAGAAGATAGATGTACATACTTTTAGCAAACAAAAGACTGTATGGAACTATTTCCAACACAAGCCTTTGGAAATATACCCTATTAAAAGTGGTTTCTGGATTTTATTGAACCAACTGAAAAACCACAATGAAACACAAAACACAACATCACCTTTTCCTCCTCCTGCCTCACATACTGGTTCCCATCTTTCATTCCCAAAAGAAATTAATACAGATAAAAACCTCACTTTAAGCAATGAGCAACTGTATATGAGCCTGAGGAGCAAATGGGACTTTTCCATTCAAATACATTGGGTTACCTTTGATATGACAATGTTATCTGTGTTGTTGAACTAGGACTAGCTGATTGCCAAGGGCATTTTACAATCACTGACAATCCTATAAAAATGGAAGGTACCAAAAATTCCAATGAAATATGAACCTAGGATTAAAAAATAAAAAGAAAGAAAGAAAGATTGATGATGGATGAGTGTTCCAGATATTTAAAAACAAAGTAACAGCAGTCTGTAGTACCCATAATTCTGCATATAAATAGCAGGTAATCCAAATAAAATGCTACATTTGGTTGAAAAACTAAATTGAACACTGCTTTCCTATTAAATACATTAAAATATTCATCCACCAAGAAATTACATTGATAAATAAAATATTTTCATGTAGCAAAAACAAGGGGCAGGTTAATTCTAGGCTTTTTATGCCAAACATGAAAGGTCTGAGAAACAAAAGTAAATTTTACAGTAGTTCTAGTCTCTTAAATTTACAATACTGGAACCAGCAGGATTTGGCTAAATAATACAGTTTAAATAAGCTAATCTAAAGGAACAGAGCGTCCTGTAAACATCTGACACAAACCACATTGCATTCTGATGGGGTGGCTATACCTTCTCTATGCAGGAGAAAGACAATTTAACTGGTGGTGGTAACAAGGGATGCAATCTAAAGGCAACATTCCTGTTCTTCAGTAAGGCTTGTAAAAAATTTGAGCTGTGTACGTATGACAGCCTGTACAATTCTGAAATGTCTGGAAAGCTCTTAAGTTTAAAAAAAGCCTAAATGTTTTAGGTATAAAACACACATTGAGAAGATGTCCTTTTAAATTATGTGTAAAAGTGTCTGGCACCAGAAACGAACACTTGGTATTATTATATCTAAGAAAAAAGCAAAGAATCACTCAAGTGTCCCTGAACTTCAGAGGAGATGCAGCTGATTAGGTTACTTTGTGTTGTTCTTTCCTCTGGAAAAGGAGCCATGAACACACACCCTTTAAGCTGCCTGTACTACATTATCAGTTATATATATATATATTATATAGAATGCATATATATAGTGTATATGTATATAGTATGCATATATAATATATATATATTTGCATACACATTTCTTTTAACTCAATCTGGAATCATCTGGTTTCATGCAACACACCTATCAAGAATCAAAACTATTAATTAGATCATAGCTGGTGTAACTTTAGTATCAAATCTTTTATTATATAGTGATTGAGTGTTGTTCAGCATCAATCAGCTCTGACTAGAATTGTCATCCTTCAGTCCAGTTCATGCGTTGCCTCCATCACCATTTCCTCAGCCACCTTCTTCACACAGAGCCTCTGCTCCTTGTTCACTGCTGAGGCACCTCTGTCAGCCTCTGAAGATAGCTCTGTGTTGCTGGCATTGAGAGCACAAACTGAACTGTCCTGTGACCTATTCGGTAGCAGCTGTATCCCAGCAGTCCAAAAACTGTTGCTTTTAAAACAAATTTGAAAATCTTACTTGAAGCTGATGGAGGAGGCACACTGAAACAGAAGACAGAAAACAATATTAATATTTGCATAGCTGGAAACAGCAGGCATTTTCCAATTAAAAAAAAAAAAGAAAAGGGATCTTTTCTCCCCTTCCTCCCCATAGTGCAGGAAATTTTCAGGTAACAGATGCATCATGAATGAACAATGTATTCTTTCATGTTCAAGGGCTACATACAATTAAATTTCAATAAAAATTAAAAACCACTAACAAAGCCCTTTCTACTTATGCCGCTCTTAATGGCTAGGAACCTTTACTTGTCCATCACCCTGCCAAAATAACTAAGTCGATATTCAGACTTTTTGAAGAATACTACAAGAGAATATTGAGATTTTCACAGAGCCACTTGGAAGTCTCTGCACTGGCCACCTGAACCAGGAGGGCAGAGGACAACAGGGACACCAGGTCTAGCCCCCAACATTCAGGCAGTCTCACTGTGGGCATATGAAGCAAACGTTAATATTACCTTCCCAGTAAAGTTGACTTTGAGAGCACAGCCACATGCACGTGCAGCCCTGCACCCTCACTAACAGGCTCTGCACCACATAATCCTCTCACAGGCAACTCAGAGGTTTCCATATACTGTTTCAAAGGAGCTTCAAGTTATCATTTATTTATATCCAGAAAAAGTTTCTAATGCTTTCAGAAGTAATCAGTTACAGTAGTGCAAAAACACTGGGTGCTCTCAAACCAGGTTAAATGTGCTGAGATTAGGATACAACTAGACTGAGTTGAGATCCTGAGTTTAGATCCTATTTTGAGTGCTCAAACTAGGGAAAAGTTATTACAGGTAAGACTTTGCACGTTACAGCAATATACTGGAGAGTTTAAAAAAAAGCATATGTATTGATCCAAGAATGGTGTAAAGGCATGTCTTTACATGTTCTTGTACCTTTCTCCACCTACTCTTTCTCAATTCTAATACCTCACCACAATTAAAAAAAACCAATTAATAACAGCTGATCAGAGCACGATGCTAATAATGCCCAGGTCATGGGTTCAATCCCTGTATGGGCCATTCACTTAGGAGTTGGACTTGATGATCCTTGTACATCCCTTCCAACTCAAAATATTCTGTGGCAGACAGTAAGGTCTGCTTAGAGTCAGGTTCAATGCATGAACTTAAAAATTAGAAATATATGTATGTTTTTATCCATAAAAATTTTCAAGTTCACATTTCAACTTCTAAAATTTAACTAAATACCTGTGAAAATCTTAAAAACTTGCCACCTTGGAGTGGTGATGAACACTAAAACACACAAAAGAAAGCCCTAACTCTGCTCTGTAACAGCAAGAAGGGCAAAAAAGTTTAAAGAAAAATAAGTTGCAAATATAGCACTCTTATGAATGTCATTTGCTTCATATTATTTCAGAAAATCAAGTTAATGCAATATTAATGTCTTGTGAAAGGTACTAGTAACTCTTCTGCTCAGTTATGGCACTGGCATGGTAAAGACAATCAAGTCAGAGCCTAAACTTTGATGAGAAAGTGCAGGCTTGAAGACATGCACTTGGTCTGGGCTATTCAGTTCTGTGTTGTCAATGACACAACCAACAGCCCCACACAACTACACAGATTATTTGTGAGGATGCAGAGGAAAATGGACATCTAGTTTGTGACTCCAGGTGATGCTTAGCCTTGAAAGATAGTTATAAATGGCTAGGCAGAGCTTCTATACTTTGCATTCTTGAATCCAGACAACAAAAGTCTCTCTAAATCATATTTTAGATGTCTAAATATAACATTTATGTGGATGTCAAGTCTTTTCTGGTTCTCATAGCCTCTGAAGAGATGGGTGAGGTGGTTACATAAACACAATAAACAGATGTGATAAGGAAAGTGTGAATATCTGAAACACTCCATAATCCTAAAGCACCACAGACCAATATTACTAGGTTGTATTATAATCTCTCCTGTATTTCTGAACTCTTGACCTTTGTGGCTTTATGGGATACACATAGTCTGAATGCTTTGGTTCTTCAATTCTGTCTTTTACAAAGCATATACATCTACTTTAATAGGTACTTTGAAGCAAGAGTTCATGAGATACATGGCTTAAACCAGCTCATAATTAGGTATACACATTAAAACAAGTCATTACTTAGATATACACTTAAAATAGGGTGCAAGAAACTGCAACACTAAGCTTGCCAGAGGCAGCAGTGTCCTGAAAAAAACAAAAACTTTAAATTCCATCATTTATATTTACCCAAGTTAGACTAAAAGCCTTGTTCTGTTTTCACCATCTTCAAGAGCCCTCATTTGAATTTTCATTTTAGAAGACTTAAATGAGGACCAATTAATTTTCTTTCTAGACAAGGGCATATTCTCATCTCTACTTCCCTCCATATTCAACTATTTATTTTTTTCCTTTGATATTTTCTTTTTTTTTTGCTGTCAGCACAATCTGCAAGCACTGCACAGCAAGTCAGCAAGCTGACAGGGGAGGATGACAGTAGAGATGCTTCTTCAAGATGTGACAATCAACCAAAAAAACTCCAAAGAAACTGTTGGGTTTTAGCAAAAGAAGCTGTTACATCAATGTGCAGGAAAGCACAACTGTTACCTCATTATTTCCTGGATCTTTAAGTCAGAATTCCAGTTCTTTTCAATCCCAGGTACGTGACCCATGCCAACAACACCAACTACAACAGCTGGGATATATTTTCTAGGTTCATCTGAGAAAAGAAAGATGAAGAGAAAGGCACATATCTGTAAAGGAACTAATTTCAAGATATAAATAAGTAGCCAATGTGTGAGACTACAAAATTGATTTTTCCAAGATACTGGGGCTTTTACTACCACATACTGAAACCCTGTTGTTGCATACTGATCTCACCTACTGCCTCTTTCATTGAAAGTCTGAAAAAGTCAGCATGGTTTCTGGATTTTCAGGAATCATTTATATAATAAATAGACCTGGCCAGTGCTCATACTTCAGCCTCAGGGTGACAGGCTCAGCAGATGCATGCTAAATTAACTTCTTTCCTTCTCTGTATAGGTCATGCTTCCGTGCTGATTATGAGGAACACCCTTGGTCTTTGCTGTCTCCTGAATAGAAAACTTTCTCTGCCACTTTGGACAATGGCACCTGGCACACAAAGTGTAACAACAGTTGGGCTCAAAATCTGAGAACAACACTTGAGACCACACCTGTTCCTCTGAAGCTCTCTGTTAGAGACCTGGCCTCAGCAACAGCAAACCCAGGCCAGTGACATCCAGCAGTTAGCCAGCACCCACCAGAGCAATGCAACATGTGCCAGCTCTCACCCTCACCTTCCATCTACCATCTATATTTCACAACACCCAAAATGTAGTTTCTGGAAGTTTTCCCCAATGAAAAATATAGCACCATGCCACAATAACTCATAAAAAACTTTCTAAGGAATAATGATCAGGCTGCTTTCCTAAGGGGAAAATTTTACATAATACATAAATAAAAAATACAAGTTCCACTGTTCTGCTTTAAATATTCACCCTTGATTTTTCCAGAAAAAAAGGAAACATGTGAAGAGCAGCCCACTTCAAAATGGAACAAAACTGTATTGAAAACACTAGAACTAGTATACATATTTACCAAAATGTTTTTTCTAAATTTTCTTTTTCTCAGTCTATTCTAGAGTTGCTCTAAAGCAGAACTGCAACTACAACAGTTCTGCACTAAAGTGATGACAAACACTATCTTTTTAAGCTATTAAGTAAGAAGTAACATACTTAGATAGTATGCTTATCTATAGGAAGGGCATGCCAATTACGTATGGCAGCAGAATACTTCCAAAGATTGGTTAAATACTGTTTTTCTATATGCCTACACCTTGCTGAAACAGCAGAGTCACATATGATTATTACTGCCAGATCATCAAAGTTCCTAGCAGCCCAATTCACAACTATAAAAAACTTAGGAAGAGTACTGAGATTAGAGAATTAACTTATCAAGAAATGAGTCCCTCAGCAGCCAGTGACAACAATGAATTTGGTGAGATAGTGGGACAAGCAAGATAGACAACTGTCCCATACTGTGCTGTCATACCAGATCCCTGCCTTTTGAAATGGTTGTCTGGCTAATTAGTACTTACCAGTTTTAAACAGCACATTGAGAAAAGAAACATACTTTAGAGTCTACTGCTCAACTACTCAGTCAACTGTTTCAACAGAAGAGTAATACCCCTTTTTAATTTTTTTAAGCATTATCTCTTATGTGACATGTGGCATTAATGAACTGAACATCCCAGATTTCCTGAGAACTGAACTTTGGACCAGTACACAAAGAACACCTTGCTGGTTATAATCTCTGCTTTAAAACAATTACTTTCTGAAGCTCGAGGTAGTTCTATCTGCTTTGCTGCTTGCTTCAGCATATAGGTCAAGTAAATATCTCGTTCGGAGACAATCGTTCTATGAAGATCAGGGAATTCTCCAATCATTTCTGCCATCATCTGTTCCAGCAAATCCTTCTGTTTGCATTTCTCCACATCATCTTTACTGAAAGAAAGGTAAGTTTTCTCAGTATCTGTTAGCTTTTAAAGGTCAACACAGACAAATTAATGAATAAAAATAATTGGGCATTACACCTAAACACAGTCTACAGTTATCTTCCCCCAGTTCTCCTCTCCAGAAGGAAAATCTCCATAAACCTGTAGAACTTGATACCTAACAATGCCTCTGCAGTGAAGGAAAGGGAAAGAAAAGAGGTCACTTGCCTTTAGCCAGTTCAACTGGATTTTCTCCTTTCCCACTTTAAAAGCTGACAACTCAAGTCAGCAAAACCACTAGGGCTTCAAAGGCAGGAGTTACCATGGTGCCCCACTTTCAGTGTGCGTTAATATGCTTAAAAGAGCCTACACACAGCTCTTCTGAGGAAGCAGATCTGATCACTGAACACAAAGAGACTCTACTTAAGGAACAAAAAAGGCACACTGTAATGCACAGTCTGAGGGCATGGAGAAAGATCTAGAGGTTCCTAGTGTCAATCACAGGTCTTTTGCAGGGACGTCAAAGTTATAAACCAATTTGCAGAACAGAAAAATAGCAAACAGGCAGGAAATGCAAAATAAGAACTGCAGGAGTAAATGTAATGAGCTTTTATTCTTTTCATAGGTGCTATAAACCCTTCTGTTAGCACCCCTAGCTGTGGGTCATAGCTTGTGGCAATGAAATCATCTGGTTTGGCATCACTGTCTATCAAAGATTGATGTCAAACAAGCTTCCTTTAGTTTCCAAGATGAAAAGAACACTACGAATGTCAGCAGGGCATGCTAAAGGAGAAATGCTAGCTTTCAACAGACCT
>VYZP01061445.1:0-19739 GCA_013400635.1 Hypocryptadius cinnamomeus | reverse complement strand
TGTCTTGGCAGCTGAGTGGGAGGGCAGGGCTTGGTGTCCCCTGAGTTACTGTCCCAAAGTGTCACATTGCCACACCTGCCCTGGCCAAAACCATGGGTTTTCTCCTCTACCTCTTCTCCAATGCCTGTACAGCTGACAGCACCTGTGCCTCGAGGTCTGAGCTTTGGTACCACCCTTTGGGCCCCACTGAGAGCTGCCCCTGCCACCCCAGAGTGCTTAGAGACCTGGGCAGGGATCCCTGGCACCTGCCTGTCAGGCTGAAGATGTTCTTCCTCCTTAAGGGAAACTGGAAGGGTGACTCAACAGTGCCAGAAGTTGTCGAAGTTCACAGGTACTCCAAATACCACTAAAAGACACCAAAAAAATTAAGTACTTGGTGTACTGGTGTTGTGCTTACTCAGTACCTTAAGGTTTCTGGCTCTGTCACAATGCAGCCAAGCTCCCTGCTCCCCTGCAGGAAGTGGGAGCAGGAGGTGGGGCTGGCGCAGTGCTTGTGGCTGTGAGCATGACCAGAGGTGTTCACAGCTGATGTCTGACACCAGAGAGGGGTTTGTGGGAAGCTGTTCTGTTTTCAGGTTAGTTTTTCCCTCTTGACCATTTCCCATGTTCTGTGAGGTGTTACTGGGTATGTTTTTCCCATCTTCCTTTGCTAAAGACTCTTGGGGGATTTTCTGCTCTACAGTCTCAACTATTTTAATACAGCCAAAAGTATTCACTGAGATCAGCTAAGCTGTTTGAGTGCAGGAATGCTGTCAGCTGCTAGAACATGAATATGAAATACTGTGTGTCATCTTTTGCTACCTTCCTGATGAGCACAAGCTCTTTGTCTGCTTTGCTCTCCATGAAACTCCTCCTTCTTTTTCCTTTCCTTTCCTGTCATTTGAAAGATCACACCTCAAGAGTCAGCAAAACTGTGAGCCCTGCTCCCCACACCCCCTCTTTCCCTGTTTCCCAGCTCCTTATCATCATCTCCATCCTCAGCACTGCTGTACAGTAAATGGCCACAGCAGTTTCTTTCCTGTTGTAACTGCAGAGTTACCTAATGAAGAATAAGTTTTTAGCAAAGAACAAAGCAGGGCTCTGATGGCCTGAAGTATTTCAGCACAGATGGCTGCTGCGTTTATGGTTTAGCAGAAACAGAAATTGCTGGAATTGCTGGCAGGGAAATGGTGGTCCCTGTTAGGGAGGTCAGATGTAGGGGTTTAGAACAGTCTTGATTTGCAAATCTATTTATTCTACTCCTCCAGCTTCATGCAAGTTGCTCAGATCTATGTGTGTAGGCCAACCCCATCTGATCAGCACTACGTTCTCATGCTCTCTGACCTTTTCGGTAGGTGGTGATTTTGTTTGTACCCTCTCCTGTGACATCCTGTCAAGCCCTCTTCTGCTCTCACAGCTGACAGCCTTCTCTGCCCTGTGCCTGTAACTGGGAATTTCCCTTCCTTCCTCCTTCCACACCTACCATTGCCTGTTCTGCTGCTTTCCAGAGCAGGATGTTTGTGCTCTCCCCCACATCCGTGTTGGATGAGCTGCCTCACCCTGTGTTGAGATTCCTGGAGTCGGTCTCTGCTGTGCTTTCCCCTGCTAACCCCCAGCTTTGCTTCAGACAGTGTCAGCTCTGCACTGTGCTCCTGCTTTCCACGCTCTGAGCCGTGCTTTGATGGTGGAGCGCTGCGTGTCCTTCCCGCCGCGGGGTTGCCATGGTCCGTGTACCGCAGCAGGAGCAGAGCACGCAGCGCTGGGGGCGCTCCCTGGATGCAGTGGCCACCACCACGTTCTTTTCTTCCCATCTCAGCAGGGTGGCCCAGGAAACTGCCCAAGGAGCAAATGCCCTGTGGCGTCAGCAGCACACACAAACGAACCTCTGTACTTTTTTCGTTTGTTCTCATCGGTTTTGAAAAGGAAGTCACCATCTATAAATAGCTGCTAGGAAAATCTTGCCTCACAGCAAACTGAAGATGTGATTCACCTGATGTGTTGTGTGCAAATAGCTGCATTTTAAACATGGGCCTTTCTAAAGGTAAGTGGTGGACTGAGGGATTTTTGCTGTTATGTTTCAAAGTGAACATTTCTGGTAACTTCCAGCCATACCGAGGCTATATATTCTCGTCCCAGGTGCCTGTTTCTTTTTCCAGTCCCTGGTCTGTGCTACCTTAGTGAAAATAGAGAGTAGGGTTTAGTAGCTCTGAGGCAGGAAATCCTGTATTTTCACAGCTCTAAGGATTTCATATTGTTTGATCTCAATAATACCTTAAGTCCTGCAGCAAATGGGCCTGAGGGAACACTTCAAATGATTACAAGACAAAAACCCTGAGTTAGCTGAAATTACTTCTGGTAAAACAAACATGAGAGAAAAAGAAGGTGGAGGAAAAGATGGCCATTGTTCTTGATCTTTAGGGAACAATGAACTTTTTATACAATTGAACTTCACAGTCCTCATTCTCAGGCAGGAAGGTGTGGCAAATAACGTGTCCAGCCTGTACCTGACTTGTGGCAGCCACACCACTGCTCTGATTGCTGTGGAACAGTTTGATTTTGTTTTCTGCTATTTTAGCCCAGCTCAGTGCAGGATGTTATTAGCTGTTGTGGCTGTACTTGCTTTTCTCCATGTACAGAGCTGGACTGGAAGGGGTCTCAAAAGATCCAGCCTTTTGTGGGAGAGTCTAGATGAGGTGTAGCTCCTATCACTGAAAGCAGGTCATCAGGAACTGCAGATGCTGAAGAGCTGCTGCTGAGAGGACAGTAGGAAGGAGTTCACTATCAGAGTTCCTGAATGTGGAAATGCTCTCAGGGAAGCAGTCACAAAATCCTTTTTTTTCCCTTTTAATAAAAGCAAAATGTAAAACCCAACACTTTTGTGTTTTGGTTTTAGCCATCATTTTAAGTAGCAACTGGTAGTGGTGAAGTCTGCACATTTTATTCTCAGGAGACTCCACATTGCTTCCTGGTTTCTCTTTCTGTGGTGATACAGCCAGAGATTGGATAATTACAGTTTCTTTTGGCATAACATATGTTGGCAATATTCAGCAGGGCCAGTATTTCTGTGTGCCAAGACTAGGGTGGTTTCTGTGGTTAAAGCAAAGTCTATGAATAGAAGTCAGTGTCTGGATGTGTATTTAAAATTGGTTCTTGGTGAGACACTTTGAAACAACGGACCACAGGATTCTTTAATTCTGTCCATTATAAAACAATGCAGCCCAGACTCAGCACCCCGGGAATGTTTCTGTGTGTGTGCCAGGCTTTGGTGACGTGCCCTGGGACAACAACCAGAGTCTTACCGCTTTGCTGCTGCTCCAGCTCTCTGAACGTCGGTCACCTTCTGCACTCCCGCACCACGCCTCTTCCTCACTCTCTGCAGCCCCGGGCATTGAGCCCATCGGTTTGGCGGTGACAGAAGCGAGGGCACGGCCAGAGAGGGAAGAGGTCCCCGCGGCTGGGCAGGGCCCGAGCCGGGCCCCGGGCTCCCGGCAGGTGGCTGCGCCGGAGGAGCGGGATCCGGCTGGAGCACCGCGGAACCGCGCCCGGCCACACCCCGCCCGCAAGTTTAGTAACTTGAAACAGTTTTAAATTGTTGTGACACAAACTGCTGACAGCCATGGGTGAAGAATTTCCCTAGCTTTATCGCTATGAATCTGTAAAACCTGTCCTCTAGTGGTGAGTATTCTCGGTACAACCTACCTTTCTTCCAATGCACTGAGTAATTGCTTAGCTCTGGATTCAGACTGAATAATTCCTTACTTAAAAAAATTCAGCATCACTCACGAGAGTGGAACACGCCCATGCTCAGCCTTACTGCCTGGAGTTGGGATTCAGCAGCAGTCGTGTTGAGTAGGCAGACTGCAAGAACAAACAAACATTTATTTGCATTGCAGGAGAGAGAGAAGTCTTAACACCACTTCCACAAGTGGCAGTATGGAGTTTTGCCCCTACTTGGCCATCCTTCCCACAGAAAAGCAGCTTCTTTCAGATCTGGTGTTTTGTTTATGCAGCTACACATGAAGGGACAGTTTAGTGTTAAAATCAAGAAGGTAGAGCTTGCAATTCCCACACTCCCACCTCTGAAGAACTCTGACTTCAACAGACCTAAAAACTGCTTCCTTCTCCTCTAGCTGCCATTTGCAGACACCACTGATATGTTTGTCTTGTAGTCAACAACCCTGTGCTACCACCCCAGCAGTGGCATGAGGTAGGTGCTTAAATAATTTTATCTCCATTTTGTGAGCACCTGCTGTTTCCTTTGCTTTACTTACATGACCAGAAACAGCATGCTCCTCTGCCTTGTTACCTGGAACAGTCAGCCAGGCAGGGGCCAGCAGAGACTGGGACTTGCCCTTTGGTGGGAGCTGTGAGCTGGGCCTGACCTGGCACAGGTCACCTCATCACAGCTGGATAGGGCTGTTTGCTAAACTGCTCCACATGAAAAATAACTTTTTTATTTCCCCAGCAAGATTAGATTCAATTCAGCACAAGGCACCTCCTCTAATGAACTTGTCTTACCTCTGTTTCTATAGACTTTTTCTAACCTCCAGTCCCTATGCTCCTTCAAGCAGAGAAGATGCCAGGTACACAGAGGTAAGGGGAGAATTTGCACAGCACTAAGGTGTTCTTGCTGCACTTCCAAGTCTATCCTGGAAGAAAAATGCACTCTTAGAAAGCAAGCTTATCTTTTAACAGCACAAGAATAACTTAAAATGCCATAGCTTGCAATACTGAACACTTCACTAATCAGTAACAGCTGAAGGTAATGAATACCTCCACTACACAATAAAACAGCCCTAGGGAAAGCCCCAGCTGGGCTCCAGGGCAGGGGCTGAGCCATGCTGGCAGGGAAGGGTGTGAGGAGGCTGCATGGCCCTGCTCAGACCCAGCACCCTCAGCACTGTTCCTACAGCTCCTGCTGGGCTGTGCCCCAGCAAATCCATGGAGCTGCTCTGCTGATGCTCCAGCGCTCTGCAGGGCTGGAACCTGGCTGTCAGCCTGGTCACTCCACAGAGGGGCAAAGCCCTCTGAATTCATCCCAGCTTTCTTGAATTGCTGGATGATGAACGTGGAAGGTCAGCTGTAGGTGTATCCTAACACTTAGTACAAGTATTAATTTGTATTTATACTCGGCAACATTTGTACAGATGTAACAGACAGTGTCAAAACACCTTGGTTTTTATTTTCCTATCCTTTTTGAATCAGGTTAAGCTGTAAACAATTTCTTTTTCAATCAAATACTGCCAGCTAGAATTACTTCCATTCATGCATCACTGAAAACAAAAAGGGTATTTTACCTTAAGTATAGATTTTTCATTTTAAACCATGTCACTTTATACAGAAACCAATAGCTAGATTCAATGCACCCTGATTAGTTATGTAAACAGATAACCCCCCAAAAAAACCCACATCAACAGAACGAGTAAGTTGGTTCCTTCATAGCATGGAAATTAAAATCTGTCCTGACTTGAGGTTAACATGGTCAGGAATACAGAGTGTGGCACATAAATCCATCTAGGAGGTGTATAAATTGCACTGTATCTGAATTAACAAAGTTATGCATAATGAAATGCACAGTTTAAATTCATGCTAGAAAGCATTTTTCAATATGAAGTGGCAGCCAACTGGCAACCATAACAGTTAGGTTCTGCACCATCATTTATGGCATTATAGATAACTATTACATATAGCATACTTAAAAACCCTGAAGGATTGTGTTACTTGAAACATTCTCCAGGCAGTCATTTGGTTTGAAACATTGGGAGAAAGACTAAAGAGATCACCATCTTATACCAGCTATGGTACCTTTAACTTCCATGAAGTAAATCAGATATGATGTGTATTTCACAGTAACAAAGTTGCTTAATGCCTTTTCTCCAACAGTAGGATTGTGGTAAATGTTTCTGCCCTCAGATCACCATTGTCCTGGTGGCTTTCCCTTTTCTCAAGTTTGGGTAACTACACTGAGCACTTTTCCTGGTTTTTAACTATTCATCAGTCCTTTCAGTATATCATCAGAGAGTTCCAGCAGCGGGAGTTCAGGGGATGGGATGTCCAGCGGGGGAAGGTTGGGTATTGGAATGTCCTTTGCCTTCCCAGCAGTTGTTGCAAACTTCTGCCAAGTTGCAGCTGAAGAAGCAGATTCCGAGTGCTGCTGCAGACCCCACAACTCTGACTTCTCAACGAAGTCAGTGTCTACATCCAACTCCTTGTCTACTGGAGATTTTTGGAGTCTAGCTCTTTCTGCTTTTAACTGCTTATTCTCTCTCCTTAATCTCTCGTTTTCAGCTACAAGAGATTCTATGAGCTGCTTCAAATCTGCAATTTTGGTTGCCTGCTCTTCTATTATTGTTTTGTCATCTTTGGGCGCTTTACTCCCAATACATGCTTCCACTGGCTCCTTTTTTTTCTGAAGCAGAAATAAAAGTGTATCTGGGTCCCTGTCAAAGACACCCCGAATATCCTGTGAATGTTTCTCTGTGGAAGAGCTGTATTTCTGAGTGACAGGAACCAGTACGTTTTGATCATCAGAGTCTTCAGCAGATGGCCTGTAAGAAGTCTGAAGATGTGCAGCTGCTTCCTTGTCAGCACTCTGCTGGGCTTTCAGCTTTTCCTCCCTCTTTGCCCTTTTCCACCTCTCCTGGATGAGCAGTAACTGTTTCATATGACTATCCCTTTGTAATTCCAGTGATAGCTGAGCCTGAGTAAGAACGAGATTAAACAATTTAGTTGGTGATCCCTAATGCCACCCAAATATTCACAAACACTGAATGTGTGTAAATTCACAAACATTAGATGTGTGTAAATATTTACATAAACAGCATCACTGCATGCCCAAGGGGGGGAGCTTTTGTTATTCAGACATTAAGTCCAACAGGAAATGCTCTCTGCTTGTACAGTGCAACAGATTCAGATATGTCAAATTCAGCATAACTACTGGTCTTTTCGTTTGTAAGTCACTGACCAGGCTACAATACCTCTGGGCAGAGGCACCCAGAGTTTAACTGACCTATGACCAACACCAAGAAGGAAGAGATTCACTTGGTGTGCACGGTCACTCTGGCTAAACAATGCAAACTTTTTGTATGCTTCTATGATGGTATCTGTGTAGCCTTATCAATAACACCCAAATGAAGCAGCATATGCTCCAAGGCCAGGTATGGTCCCAAATGATTCAGCCATATTTAATGAAGCAGGTGGCACAGCAGTTAGGAACTCACCTGGGTGAAAGACCATTTTTCTACAAGAATGACCCATTGGAGCAAAGACAGATGTCTGATCTCCAAGGGTTCTTTGATTTCATAATATTGGATAAGTTCAAAGCCTGCTGGTACGAAAGTATTGAGCAGACTGCACTACTACATTCACAGATAAACTTGTGCAATGAATAAGAAAAAGTGTCAGGGCTGTTGTTCTAGAGATCCCCCAATCAGGATGGATTAAACCAAAATGACACACTGTAGGTGAGATGCTTGGTTTTTTTGTCTTAGCAAAATACTAAATGCCTCACAGATAAAGTTAAACATGACACTAGTTTTGTCACCTACTTGAAGATGTCTGGCAGACTAGAAAGTTGGAGACCCCTTGGATGGGTTAAGGTTTCTCTTGTCCTTGGAAAAACTCTCTAGGAAGATTAGTATTACCACACTCGTGAAACTCCTGGTGCAGTTGCCAAGGGCTCAGAACATTTTGCAGAGGCTAATGCCCAGGAGGGGTGTGATCAGACACAGTGGGACCCATGGGCACAGCACGGGGCCGTGGCTGGCTCTGGCATCTGTGCGCTCTGCTCTCACCTGCTCCGACTGCGTCAGCTTCATGGCGTCGGTGAGGTACCCTGCAGGACAGAACATCCATCAGCACTACTGCACAGCTGGGAAACCTGAACGCTTCCAGAACAGCTGAGGGAAGCCTTCAGACCTGTCTGCTCAATCCCACATAAAGGCAGCAGTCTACAGGGAAAGTATTTACAAGTTACAGTGGCTGGGAACACCTGCTGTTTTCAGAAGTCTGAAAAAACCAGTGTGAGACCTTGTAATACACACTACAGCCTTCCCATGGTATCCTGTTGGCTTGGGTCACTCCAGTTTGTTTTTAGAGCAGCAGCAATTTCCAGAAAGACTTCAAGCATATCTTACTAGCTGAAAATGACAATGTATGAGAAATTCTCAACCAAATTTGGCATGACGCAAGACAAAAGCAAGAAACATTCGGTGTATTTTTGGCTTTTATCTTGGTATATGAAGTGAAAGAAAACAAGAAGTATGCATTTCCCTCATCACTCTGATTATTCATAAATACCAAATAAACTATTAGTTTCTCACTTTATGGGATTTTCTAGTATTTATGAATGGAGACAGAATGCCTGGTATCTAGGTTACCATGTTCAGAGCAGCCACTTACTTTGTCTCCACACAAGCCCTGTCACTGAAAATGTCCTACTTGTTGCACCAGTTAAGACCTCCTTTCTTCTTCTGCCAAGTAGCTGCACAGTGTCAGAGAGCTGAGGGACTCCAACACAAAAATGAAGCAGGACTATTTAAATGGACAGGTAAATGCACAAGATCTCACAGAGGAGTGTCGTTATCAAGGTTCTATATTGCTGTATTACAAAAAGCTTCATACTTTGTGGTATGATTTCCCCAGCAGCTCTTTACACCACAGCCACCAGACTTCATCTGGCTCTTTAACTAGTTAACCTGCTCTTTTATAATACCCAACCCAACTGGATCCAGCTGTGGCCTGTTAAAGGCAGTAATTAACACAGCTGTATTCAATTAGGTATGAGATGATTTTCATCAGTATCCCTATTTTACTGCATTCTATCCACTACAGAGGAGAGCCTGTCCCTGCAGTGTCAAGGTCTGTGATGCAAGCTGCTGTTTTGCTCGAGTTCTGGGGAGCTCTCACCTGTTCTTAGCTGCCTTGATGCAGACATTAGGAAAGGGAAGTTCTGTAAGCAAACATTTGTCCTTTACCAACAGAGAAAGCACTGTGATCTCGCCTATGAAAGCAGTAAAGAAAATGCAAAGTATAAAGTGAAACTGGCTTAGAGCAGGTACACAACTTCAGTCTGTGCACACCACAAGGTGCTGGCTTCATCTTCAGTCAAGAACTGCCTCCACAGTGATAATCACCCCCAACCTAAACAACTTTGGAAATGTCTGACTTTAGCTGCTCACATGAGAAAAAAAGTTTTCAAAAGTGTTCTTGATCTGGACTGAAAAACAAAGTGACATTTTAAAAATAAAAATTTTGCAAGCAACTAGACATTCTACTTACATAGAATCACAGAATCTGCTGAGCTGGAAGGGACCCAGCAGGACCATCGAGGCCAACGCCTGGCCCTGTGCAGGACACCCCAAGAATCCCATATGCCCAAGAACATTGGTCAAGTATTTCTTGAACTCAAGACAGGCTTGGTGCATGCAAATCTAGAAAGTGATTTTAAGAACTGAAATGTGAGACATAATCTACTCACCAGCAGCTTTTTTATGACAAGAAATTGCTTCTTCATATTTCCCTGCTGCCAACAAGCGGTCTGCTTTTCTGCTTTGCTGGTGAGCCTGAAAATGAAAAAAAGAACATTGCATCAATGAGGGTTAATAGACAAATAGTTGTACCTATCTTTAAAATAACCAATACATCTGAAAAACCTGTACTGATTCCAGTTCTCAGGCTTTTAGGCTCAGATTTTCACTCCCTTCCAAGCTTTGTAATTGGACTTCTCCTTTAATACTACCTTACAAGAGTCTGTACTGGTAAGAACTGAAGTTTGTTAATGCAGCAAAATGGGTGTGTACACAACAAATACTTTTGAAGCTGTTCCTCAGAAAGCACATGTTCCCCTTTCTAGGTAGGCACCTACCATAGTCATGTAAAAAGAACATTAGGCCAAAAGAAGTTATGAGACGTTTTAAGTATTTTGGACCAATTTACCTGGCAGAATACAAGATATTTGAAGTGTGTCACATCTTACAGCTGATTTGATATTTTCTGCTGCCCCATGCCCAAGACATTTTCCCTCTTGGGTGAGTAACTTACTTTTTTTTTTTGTCTGCAGCTTACACCAATTAATGGTTGCAGCACAGCCATAGTTAAAAGTATCAAAGTCACGTTGTTGCTGTACAACAGTTAAATCTAAACCAGTATTTGTAAACCACTAATGTAAACCACCAACACAGACTAAGGTTGTTGCTGAAAGCAAACATTTGATGCAAGTATTTGCATGTGCTTAGTGAGAAACTATTGCATAACCAGCACTGCAACATTCATGAAAGCAAGTCTTTTTTGTCATTACTACAAGACATGGATTTCATGGCCCTCCCTCCAAGACAAGCTGTGTAATGTGAAAGGCTACAGGCACTAGCTGGTGAGACTGTGAGTATCACACACTGTTCAGGACTGTTTTACTACATCTTGAGCTTGAAGTAAACACACATCAGGTACTGGTACTTACATGGTACTGATATTAACATCCATTTAAAATACAAGTCCCAAAATGCAGGTCAATTTGTCATTTTTGTCTGCCAAGTGGAGTTATGCCCTACAGTATTACAATAAGTTCAGTGTCCTACCAGAATCTCAGCAGCTCTGACACCACAGAAGAAAATGACTTGTAGAGAAAACACTTGTTTGGGCAACAGCTGTTCTTAAGCAATCCCTGGCAGTTACATCACTCCATACAGACATTTGGCTTTCCTAAAACTGATTTCATATGCTAATATGGTGTGTTCTTAAAAAGCCTAAAACACAACTCCTTGGTTCTTCACAAGAAATACTCTTTGTTATAGTCTTCTTCCTCACCTTCACTGAATCCTCAGAGCATTGTCAGCATTTCCCACTTCTTCTACCCTGAGGTTAAATAATCTTAGAAGAGGAAGTGTTTTTCTATTAGAAAATCATCTGTTTTATGGCCTTTTTCTATGGACTCCTACAAACAACATATGCCAGAAAGATAAACCCATTTCCCTTTGATATGAACAAACAGTATCAGCACAGATAAAGGCATCTCCTTGGTTATTCCTGGCAGCTTGTCCCATTACAAATTAGCTATGTCATGGACATAAAAACACCTGAGCTAGTTCTTTGCAAAACAATTTTTCAGTAAATTAGTATTGATACAGCTGCTTCTGCAAACTGCATGGGCGGGTCTAAAAAAACAGGGAAAGAGGAAATAGAATAGCCAGAGACAGAAGAGCTAAGAAAGCAATTCAGCAAGTCAGAGGACAAGTAGTTCCATTTACTAGTTTGTACATGTAAGAATTTGAGTCCCATTGTTTTCAAACATTATTCATGTATGTTTTAAACTGCTGGAGTGTGATCTTACTCAAATCACTTAAGCACATGCAGAACATCTGAGGACATTCAGTTCTTATTTGATTGAGCAATTAAATTATTTCCATTCTCAATTAACTTCCAGTGAAGCTGAAGGAAGTCTGAAGAAGTTGGGCTGAACTGTGAATAAAATTAAGAAAACAAGTCCATAGATGTTGGCAAAAACAAAACCTAGGGTCCTCTGATGACAAGGTCACAATGCCTTTCTTGCTCTTACACCAAAATATACATGTCAGGCCATCTTACTCTGATGCAACAGAATTCCCAATGGAAACAACAGGAGTCACACCAGAAAAAAAATCCGTTTTCAGCACAGCCCTGTGTGAGAAAACTAGCTGTTTTGCAGTTAGTCATGGGCAAGGAATTCCTATTTTCCTATCTTTTCCTGACAGGTTGACAAGAAAATACTTGCTTATTTATTCTAACCCATGTTTGTTCCAATTATTTGATTGTGGAAAGATCAAGGAATTTCTCCCACTTTCACATTAGGTTATTTATCAACAAGCAATTTGAAGAAATTAGTGGTGCTGTTTCCTAGCAGCAAGTGATGAAGCTGCAACAGAAGTATTTGGATGCTTACTAGCCATTCTCATGGATGAGCTTCTACATCTTGTCTACTCTGATGGTTTGTTCTTAGTGCTCAGTTACCCTCAGCCATGCAGCTTCCAACCACTGTCAGCACATCTATTTTGAACTCAGAGTGGCCTGTATCCCCTTGTAAGACTGGCAAGGGAAGAACTGGTTCTCTGTCATAAAGAGAAGACTACTCTCAAGTTTATCCCTGGTCTGATGTCATGCTAGAGGAAGGTATTTACACAACAGCTCTGATGCTACAATGCTGGTTCCCAGCAGACTCCAGCAGGATTGCTTTGACTTTGGTCTTGCTGCTGTGATTACAGAAACACCTGCTGCTTGACTGTGCTGGGTTTATAGATCTGATTTCTCTTTCCTCTTCCACTTGCAGTGCTGGAAATTAATTGATTAAGAAGCTATAGAATTGAAAAAGGGAAGCAGGCTGACAAGTACTTTCAGGTGTCCCTCCCAATCCTGATGAGCAGGAACTCCCAGAAGGCAAATGGACAGGTGTAACAACTTGACTCTTGTAAAAGGAAGCAGGTGTGAGTGAAGGATGGCCAAGCTAAAAAGCCTCCTCACCTTGCTCCAATATAATTGGTTCTTAAGAGATTTGGGTAAGCCTTACTGTGTGACTGAAGCACTCTGGGTTAACTGGAGAAGGTAAGTGAGACATTTTTCCACACCCTTTGTAAATGTAGTTGAGCTGTTGAGGGATGACACTTGCTTTAATAAGTTTGTACTGTTATTCTGGGGAAGTGCTCCTATTTGAGCTTTCCACCTGACTAGCCCAAATCATTATCTATGTAATCTCTAAACAGCAGAATAAAGCCCAATCAAACAATCCTAAAATAGCAACGAGTCTCCTCTTCACCTACAGCTTTCTTTAACCAAAATTTAACACTCCACTTCCTTGTTGGTTTGTTTTTTTCCCACTATAGACTAGATAATGATGTGACTGCAGGCTGTGAGAAATGAAGCCATAAGGCCCACTTGCCAGACCTATTACTGTTCCCTCAAAGGAAAAAATAGCAATGTTTTCTTTCTAGACACAGCATACTCTTACAACTTAAAGGACTACCACAGTATGATCCTGGCTTAGGTTGTGGGGATAAGGAAAGAAAGCTGCTACTCTTCCCATACAATTCTAATTGATGGTTTGCTACTGTGGAAAGGAGCATAACAGTAAAAAAACCTGTTTGATTCAGCAGGATAAAAATAATGTTCTTTAAAAAAAGGGCAACTGTAGTACACATTTTCAAACAGAGTAGGCCTACTATCCTCTCCCCAAGGCAGTCATTTGCAACAGGGCTCCTGCAGCTGAGACAGGTATGTTTTGTTTTTCTCTGTTCCACTAATGGGAACAGCTCTTCACTGCACAAAGCCTTGCACAAGATGTTAAGCTTACAGTCTTCTTAGCATGTTGCAAAGGACTCGCCAAAAAATGATGCATTTTAATGGGATTATAGAGCACAGATTACAGCACTTAAAATGACAAAGGCAGGAAAAACCTAGCTGCTGGAATAATGGGGCCTGATGAAAGTTTAAGTGCAAAGAATAAATGTTTTAAGTGAAACCACTGTTTGATGCTGCTATCATCTATTTTAGGGTATGGACTGTGCATAAGTTATTCTTGCCAGAAAAGATTAATACCTGTGCTCTCCTACTGTTGAAAACAACGAGGAAGGGGTTTTTTTGAGAGATGAGGGATCTATTTTAAGATTTGTTTCCTGAAGGATATAGGTCTGATTTCTATTTTGAACAGTCAAAGTGCACACTGCATTGCTGCTCTATTATCCAGAAGAGTGCCAAGTGTTTTCCATGTGGGTGTTTACAGCAGCAGGCCACAAAGGGTGGGACAAGGTGGTGCACCATGGCTCTCCCCACCCCACACACACTCTGTCAGAGGCTACATCTATAGAACCCTCTTTCAAACCCATTCTTACCAGGAAACAGTGAATTTAGAAAGGTTTGAATGTGTATGTCCTCATATGCAGTGAAAAAATGTAATGAAGAGAGAGTACAAGTGCAAAACTTGATCTGAGAGGTCTAAGAATAAACTATGGCCCTTCATTTATTAAAAAAGTGTGACCTTGATTAGGGTGATTATGGAAAATGCTTGTACTTACTGGTAGTTGCATTAAAAGTAAAAATAATAAAGAGTTGTACTGTAACTTATGCTAAATAATGAGAATATATTTGCAGTAAAACTAAAGAAATGGGAATGGTGTAGTTTTACCAAGAGGAACGAGCCCCCATTTTTAAATACTTGTATTCTGTAGAGAAAGATGACTAAAGATCAACCAAAAAATGGCAGAACCTATTGTGGCTGTTCAACCAAGACCACTAGTCACATGTTAGCTCAATTTTCTCTTTCTGAAAGCCTGTATTTAGCAAGGTTGACAGAACAATGACTCAACTGTGTAAATTATAGGTTAGTGTTCCTATAGAGCAAAACAAGTGACACTATCATGAGACTGTTCATGTTGAGAATACAGACCCCTCAGTCACTTTGTATTGAATTGTAAAGATGTCAAAGTTCACCTTGCATGTAAGCAACAGTATTAGACTTTAAATATATGGGCAGACAAGCAAGCATTGTTTAGGCAGCCCCCATTAATTGACTGAATAGCTCTAATTGACTACACCTCTGTTCCCAACCTATTCCAAGTTTCAGATAAAATGGTTACTCTGAGTTCCTCACCATGCAAATGCAATTAAAAGACCTGGAATGAACCCAACTTGCATTCAACTGCTCAGGTTAGGTGGAGTCTTC
Source organism: Hypocryptadius cinnamomeus (assembly GCA_013400635.1). Lineage (NCBI taxonomy): Eukaryota > Metazoa > Chordata > Aves > Passeriformes > Zosteropidae > Hypocryptadius > Hypocryptadius cinnamomeus. Next base: position 5,077 of record VYZP01061445.1, on the reverse strand, counting down.
AAAACCCCATCCAGGCAGAGCTGCAGCCCTTTCTTCCCCTGATCACCTACACCTTCATTAAGGTGTCGTATCCTTTCACCTACTGCACAGCCAAATCAACCTCATTTGGTTCCTTTTCATCCACTTAGTATGATAAAGCACTAAATGCTTCAAATTGTTTTTCAGAGCCATTTTCAGACTCACAGAATGAATTAGGTTGGAAAAGACAGTGAGATTGAGTTCAGCCTATGACTGAACACCACTGTGTCAACAAGACCATAGCACTGAGTGTCATGTCTGGTCCTTCCTTATCCAGGGACAGTGACTCCACCACCTTTCCAGGGTATTTTGTGCCTACAGTTGCTGCTTTGGCTATGTTCTTCTTGTCCCCATATATAATGTGTCACAGCTGGTACTACACAAGTCTTGCTAACTGAAGGTTACAAGATAAGTGAGAACCATTCCACTGCCCTGATAAACAAAACCAGTCTGGGCTTCTGTCTGTAGCCCTAAACCACAAGGCTCAAGCTGTTACAGCAACTGAGCTACCTCTCAATAGGAGCATCTGAACCATTGCAACAAATTGTCCAGTAAGCAAGCTTCCAAGAGCAACAATTTCAAAACAAGTGGGGCAGAAAGGCTTCAGCTGTGCCTTCAGTCTGTCTCACCAGGCTTCTCTGAGATGGCTTCATTTGGGTCTTTAAACTGCTGGTCATGCTTACTCAGAGCTGAACTCTGTGGCTTGATGACAGGCATGTGTGACACAGGAGAAAGGCACTGCTGGTAGGTACCCAAACAGCACAGGTACAGTGAGGAAATAACAGCTGCCAACCACCCACTGCTTAGCTAATTATGTTCTTGACTGGGAGCTGCTGCAAGTTGTTTTATGTGCCACAAGGAACAGTTTTGTGTTGTGCTTTTACAGCAGTTACATGCCTGCACATGACATTGTCCAGCTTTTCCAAGGCAGTTATTACTGATCTGGCTGTTCAGCTGAGTATCTGATGCACCTCCAGCCACTTCACTCAGATATGCTGCTGCCTCTGTGGATTCACACCTTTCGGTTCTTCCACCACTGTGGTAAAATCAGACTTTGTGTTAAGCATGTCTATCTAGTGATACTTCCCCTTTTGTCACCTTAAGCTTGTTCTCTGTAATTGGACTTCAGAATTGAGTGCATCTGCCTTTTTTGGTTTCATTTTACACTGGAAGATGAAGTATAGCAGCTGTCAGATTAAGATTGGAAAAAAAAAAAGAAAGAAAACAAATGGGGTTCCATGGATGTTTCTGTAGATTAACATAATATTCCTGGTTTTCCAATGAAAACACCAGGAGTGCAGGCTGGCATTAAGTCTCAAACACATTAACATGTGTGGTTTAAATTCTCTGGTCTCTAGTGAACTTCTGTAGATGTTTTCTATTTTCTCCTCCTACGTTTCCATATTGCATATTTATTCTGCTTGTTATTTTGCCTTTGTGTGGATGTAGTATTACCTCACTTTGAAATAATTCATTGAAGTAAACAATTGATTGGCTTGCACTGGAATATCTGCTACTGATGGCTAGCAGCATTAATATTAAAAGCTTTCATTATATGAGATTCTTGGAATACACATTTTGTGCTGTTCTCACTCCAGCTATTGGTTTGTTCTTTCTGGTTTTCATTAAAACAGCAGCTCTTCAAGCTGGGTCTTTTATGCTTCAGGAGACTCAAGAGGTGATAGACATTAACCAGATTTTGGACTGTATTTTATTATAAACCATACAAATACCACTGCCTTGCAGGAAGAATACAAGGTAGAGGTGGTATGGCTCCTTAGCCACAGGACAGTACTGAGCTGTGAAAGTAGAATCTGCAGAATTGTGAAGTTCTGGGTGTCAAACTCTGTTTAAAAGCAATTTCTAGATTCTTCATGAGATTAATTCTATTTGACTCACTTTCACTGTTATTTCCAAGCTTCTGATGGTCAGCAGTGTGTGGTTGTGCTTCTTAACTTGTAACTTTTGCTCCTACACCTAAGGGCAAAATTATGGCTGGATGTGGGATCAAAATTCTTTGCCTAAATCAGAGAGCAGTAGGAAGTGCCCCTACAGCAAGCAGCACAGAGAAGCTGTCAAGATGCTCTCTAAAAATATGCACTGTTCATAGAAGAATTATCTTCATGCTTTTACAATGTAAAGGTTTAATTTGTAAAAAGAATGTTGAGATGTTTTTGGTCTAGATTATGTGTGAGATAAGCAATCAGCTGGGCTAGGTACCTGCTGTATGGCTGCCTGCTGGTGCAGGGACTCCACTTACTTCCTGCTGGTTTTAAGTTCCATGGCATAACCTAAAATTTTTTTTTTGTGAGGTTGAACAAGACTCAGTTCCATAAAGATAAAATATTATTTTAGGGAAATGCACCTTTCAGAATTTTCAGAAAAAGAGCATAATTGAAGCCAGGAGAATATAAGATATGGCACTGAAGTGTAAGGGGTGAGGTTTGGTTGTTTGTTTGGTTGTTGTGTTTGTTTGTTTGGGGTTTTTTGTAGTCAGATCAGTGGCCAGGAAAATCAGGACAGTATTCATGCTTTCCAGTAACCAAGACTAGATGCTCCTCTAAATGATCCACTATTAATGGACAATTTTTACAAGACAAAACAAGATTCAAGTACTGTGGTAAATTCTAATGAAGAGCCTTAACTGATGGAGAATCAGTTTTGTGAAAATTGTAAAGCTGTGATATATTGGAAGAGGGAAAATATCTTGTATTTAAACCACTGATAGCAGTTAAATAAGACTAATGATTACTGTATGCAAAATCACTTGGCAGTTTAGGTGTTGGGTGATTTGGTGGCTTTGGTTGGTTTTCCTTTTTTTTGGTAGCTTTATTTTCCTTATTGGCATATTTGGAAAAAGCTGTGCTTTTCCAATTCACTGGAACTAGATTTAGGTAAGAGAATAAATTTATGGGAAAAGAGAGTGCAATAGGTAACACTGGATAGCAACAAAAACTCAAATGAACATTCTTATTTTGGAGGTTGGCACCTTTCCTGAATGATGCTGTCAATCTGAAGCTCCACAGCAGAGAGGGGCTGTGAACAGAAGAGCTCTGCAGATTTGAAGTTCAAACAGCCCTTCCTGTTCATGTCCTTGTAAAAATGTAGGGATGTCCTAACCATGGCACTGTACCCATTCAACCCTCTTATCATGAGGAGTTTCCATGGTGCCTGACAACCTCAACGGACATGTCACTCTCCTGTATATGATGATCCATGACTATATTGCACAGCAGTTTCACAAAAAGTTGTGTATTTCAGGACACTCTCAGGCAGTAGGAACATATTCACAGGTAAATTCATAATTTTGTGCATGGAAGTGTGTAAAGCAACTCTTTTTCCTGTATCATCCATTACATCCAGAAGTGTCTGGACCTTGTCAGCCTGGAGCTAGACAGGCATGGTAACTGCACACTCCTATTGTGTTTGCAAGGTCATAAACCAGGCTTTAGTCACAGTTGTGTCACTTCTACAATATTTCTAAGTGGTTTCAGTAAGAAACATTACTGACTGGTGATATTGCCAAAAAAGTTGCTACTTTCAGACATTTACAAGAGAATATACAATTATAATTTTCTCTTTAGAATCTTATGCACTACTATCTACTTTTTAAAAAGGTTTTTACAATGTCTGTGAAATAGCTATAGTTTAGCCCTCCTGTTTTACCATGCTTTGTGTTTGCCTGACTTTAACCCCATGATATCAACAGGTTACAAGAGATTTCCTATTTCCTGCTGTTCCTTTTTTCAATTAGTCTTTCAGTAGACAAAGTGAGACAGTATGATGCTGACGTACCCAGAGTGGTTCTGCACCATTGCAGAACCTACAGATCTAAATAGACCATCTTCCTGCTACACTGCCAGCCCTGATTCCACAGGTGGTCTGCAATGACAGTTGTGTAAGTCTTTCTAAAACTAGGGAGAGCAAGCTAGAAATGCCTGATTGACTCTGTAGGCAATGATTTCTCAGGGCTGACACCATCCTGACATAGAATAAGCTTTGGTTAAAACCTAAACTGACACAAGTCTCTGAGGTTTGCATGGCAATGCCTAAACAATTCCTGGATCTAACTCATCCCTGGAAGCAATACAGCTGTATTCTCAGTGTGCTGCCTCTGGCTAAGTGGACTGCTGGACCAAAACTTGTTTTCTAAGGGAATGCTCTGGGTATCACCACATGGCCAAGATACAGCTTTGGTAAAATCCACAAGGCAGCAAAGAATTAACTCTTCTTGACCTAGATCTTGTCTATTTGACAGAGACCTGCCAGTTCAGACTGTTCAACATCTGATCAGCTTTTGTGAAGAAGCATTTTTTAGACTATCTGTGTTTCAGTTCAGGTTCCTTAGAAATTTAGTTTAAGCAGAACAATTACTGATTTAAGGTTTTAAAGCATTTCGCCTTCTGAAATTAAAGGAAGCACTTAGCCAATACTAGGCCCTGACAAGCCTCTAAAACTCTTGAAACTCTCATGGCTATGGCCTGTGTCATCTAAACGTTTCCTCTAGACGCTTCCTTCCTGAACTGCCCTTGTCCCTCGCTTTTGCACCGCGACGTCCCCACACACCCCGCTCCAACCTAAACAGGCCACGCCACGCACCCCCGGTGCTTCCCCTCCCGCCCGCTCCGGGCACCGGGCAGCGCTGTCCCCGGCGGGACCGGGCCGAGCGCACCCCCTCCCTCCCGGGACGGCCGCTGGGCCCCGCTCCCGTCCGGACAGGGCCTGACACGAGACCTGAACAGGTGTCTGGGGGCAAGAAGGGCGGCAAGAGCCCCTTTTTCTGTTCAGGTCGCGTCTCTCCGCCTGGTCACCCGGGGGTAGGAGCCGAGCGGTGTCACCCTATCCCCGCTGTCTGAGCGGCGGGAGCAGCGGCGGCAGCGGCTGACCCGACGCTCCCCCCCCCCTTCCCCTCCACTCCCCGCGCTCACCAGGTTGAGGGGCCCCTCCATCACTTCCATGGACGGCGGGGGCTGCGGGCACATGGGCGAGGGGCGCTCGCCGGTGCCCCCGGCCCGGCCCGGCGCGTCCCGGCCCCAGCGCGCCTGGTAAACACGGCGGC
>VYZP01061433.1:0-22244 GCA_013400635.1 Hypocryptadius cinnamomeus | reverse complement strand
GTTTGTCTCCAAATAGTCCAAATCTTCCTGCTTACCTCAAACTGCCACTTAGATGTGCTGAAGATCATTTTGGACTTGTAGAAAAGGGCTTCTTTGACAGAAAAAAAGCTTTAATCCATGTTCTCTATACACTGCTCAGCATCATCAGATGCCTCTTCTCTTTTGTGAAACCTGTTAATTAGCAGTTGAGCAAAGTCCAGGAATTCAAACACCACCTGGCAAGATTGGGTATGGCATTTCTGAGATAGCCAGGCAATTTCACACGGGTTCTGAGTGAAAACAGCTACTGCTTCTTTAGTCCTTTAGTTAGGCTTGTGAAATGTGCACAAGACATAGTGCAGTGATGTACACAGATGTCTAAGGTCTGATCTGGTTGCTGTGACAGCCTCTTGGCAAAGCCATACAAGGAAAAGACAAGCCTTCTGATACGCACAACCAGCACTGTGCACTGCCACACGTGCATCTGTCTGTGGGGCCAGTGAATACTGATGAGGATATATTGTATAGAGACCACCAAGTGCTGATGCTCCAGCGCCAATTGTGGGCACATGTGACATCCCAGTAGCCAACAGAACAGAAAGCTCCAGAGGATTATGAAATGCCTGGGATTAATACATACCTCTTCTTTTCTTGCCAGAGTTCAGTTTCCTTGCTTTTCAGAGATGACATACTGTCCTGTTCCCAGAGCAGCTTTTTCTGCTTTGTAACTTCTTTTTGCTTGCCTTCCCCTGGATAGCTGTTTGAATCAGTTGAGTTCTAGAAGACAAATGAAAAGGGAACAAGGATCTCCCTTTGAATTTGGCATTGGTGCACACATGGGAAAAGTACAGGCAGCCCCTAGGATACTTTGTGTTGACACACCTTATTATCAAGAAGAACATCTCATCTCACATTTATACAGTAGAACCATTTGACCCTGGTAAGGCTAACTTTGGATTTAATTTAGACTTTAGCTGAAACAACAACTGGTTGGACTAAACTGAGCATGAAATAAGTTAGGTACCAATTGTGGTGCTAAGGATGGCAAATTAAAACTTCCCATTACGTAATCTTTGGCAGAAATCCTTGAATTATTTTGAGAGTCTAGACAGTCTCCCATTGGACTTGTGAGGAGTTTGTGAATGACCTCAGCTTGCTGTCACTGCCTAGGAGCAAAGCATTACTCACATCCACTGGGCATCCTCAAAGGGCAATGCCAGTACTACTTCCAAAGTGGTACAGGAGTGGCTCATACCTGACTTGTGGAGCTTGAAGAAGCAATGGCATGAGATCCTTTGCTTCTGGGTGCAGGCAGTGTCCTGACTGTGGCATAAGCAGCTCCACCAAGGAAGTTACTGCTACACAGCCATGTGGAAAATTGGCCATGGCTGATGCCTTTGCACAAGGATGAGTGAGAACAGCGGGGCAGGAAGAGTGAGAGGAGAATCAATTGATACAGTACTCCTAATCCTGAAGTTCAATGGAAAAAGGCAGATGACTGGGTGCAGATGCCTCAGGTAAGAGAAAATTACATCTGTGAATCCCACATTTACTCAGTTGTGATTTCACCTGGGGTGTCATTCCCTGATCTCTGCAAACACTAACTTAATCAGATGCTAGATGCATTGAATTAAACATTTTTTGCTGCATGAGTGAAAAAAAAAACCCCAGACAAACATAGAGAGTAAACATTTCTCTGTTTGTTTTGCTGCTTTCTAGGAGGGATGATGGGAGAGAAAAGGAGGAAAACTGGGGAGGTATGATTCAGTCTTATCTGAGATATATATAAAGCACTATTTTACACTCAAGATTTTGTATTCAGGGAAACCACTTAAGATTTTGTTGGCTTTGGAAGATAATTAAAATTTCACAGCACTGGCTAAGGAACAGAGCAGCTGCAGACAGAAAGTATCATTCTCTGCTCTAGTTAAAAATGGGATGGTAGCAGTTTGCTTGGGAATACAGCTATTCAGTGAAAATCTGTAAGTTACAGCACTCTGAGGCATCACCAGTTAGAGATGGGACCCAGGGAATATCCTTACCCTTACTGCTCCTGGACTTTGACACCCTTTAGCAAAGGATAAAACTTTGCACTAAAGATGGCTTACTCTTCAGTGCCTTACTACTCCATGAGAAACTCACCACGGTCTTGTTTCCTTCAGTGGTAGAGGAAGAAGAGGAGAGGAGCTCAGCAGAGTTTGAAGAAACAATGAATGGAACTACCGTATCCTCAATTATCTTTCGTTCCTGAAGAAAGAGAATCAGGAGAGAGTGGGTATTAAAAATACAGAATGTAAACGGTGAGCTTATGAAACATAAGAAAAATAAGATTTGGCTATGTGCCAGATTTAGATGGCTAGATAAGGACTTGTGGTACCAAGAAAAATGGTAACACCTCAATTTTTAATTTGCTTCAAGGTTTTGCACTTCCATTCCTTTTATCATTGAGATGGAATTTCCAAAACAGGAAAGAATATTTCACTTGCATGGTACTACTGTTTTGCAGAGCACAAGTATATTAAGTTTAATATGAAAGTATGAAATTACCCTTGGTACATGAGAAACTTATTCTGAAAGTTGGAAAAAATTTCTTGTTTAGACGACAAGTATGTCCCTCAAGCACAGATGAGAAACCATCCATTTACATAATGCATATACAAACTTATAAACATTTTCCAGTTTCCTTCAATAATGACCCACACACAACAGAAGAAAACCACTATCTTCTAGATTGTTAATATTCCGCAACTGCAAGCTTTGAACATCTCCTGTGGATTTTTTTTTTTAAGGCCAGTTTCAAAATTCCTCCATGATCAAACCCAAGGCAAGACAACAATTTCACTTGGAGTTCCACCAAGTCTAGGCACCAAGTATATGCCAAAATGCACAGGGCTCTGGCCCTGCAGGGAAGTCTGGGCATGCCCAGACACAGCTGTACTGACTCACCCAGACTTGCACAGCAATTAGACGCCTCCACCTATATGGAGGTGCTGAGGATACCTGTCCAAATATTTAAATATTCTTCCTCAACATCTGTGGCAGTGTTTAAGAGAAACAAGCCTCCTCAGAATTCAGCCTTAAGAGGATCTTCATTAATTAATCTAGGTATGGGATGATTTTTTTGTTGTTTTTGCACCCATAAGTGGGTACATTTAAACACAAAAAAACCCCAAAAGCCCCCCAAAACAACCTCCTCCTCTGAGCCTTATACCTCCTCATAGTATCTACGCTCCTCCTCTTCAACTTCTCTCTGGGCCTTTTCCCATTCCTCTTTCAGCTTGTACTGCTCCTTCTGATACTTCTCCTGTACATGGACACAAATGCAGATAAATTCAGAGCACTCAGTATTAAGAGTAAATTCTGTAGTACCTCTACAGCAAATGAATTTGCTAAGAATGGTTTAATCAGAAATAGGATTAAATAAAAGGATAAAAATTGGAAACATCTACAGGTATCAAAAGAAAAGCTTCTTTTTCTTTGCCCATTTTTTTCTAGGACTTATATTTAACACCTTCAAACTTCAAGGAACTTTTGACACATTAGAAGTAGTTTAATTTCTTAGAATTTTTAAAATCTTTGGTCAGAAATTAAGTTTATGCTCAAAATATTAATAATTCCTTGTTTATCTTGCTGTATTAAGTTTCAAAAATGTTTCACAGACCCCAAAACACTGAGACTATGGTTGTGCATTAAAAATTTCAGCAAAGTAGCATATAAATAAGCAGGTTTTGCAGATACCGGGACTAATTTCAGAGATATGCCACTAGCACTAATTTAAGAGATATGCCAATACAATTTAATGAATGATGAACAACTATGCAAGTTTAAGAGATAAGTAGTGTGCAAAGCTTTGAAGAGAGTAAGATTATAATTAGCTAAATAGCTTATTTTCTTCCTTGAGGGGATGATTTCTTAAGAATTGTTTTCACAGAGTTTTGCACAAAAAATTATCTCAAAGAGGTGTTTAAATTTTTTTGCCAGAGCTGGTTTGAATATGGAGAGGAATGGTAACTTCCACTTCCCTCTTACACCAGTTCCAACATCTGTTCAGGTTGGTAACCACATCTGCCTAAGCCAGAAAAGAAGCATTTACTATTGAGAGAGTACCCCCATGTGCCAGAAAAATTATTATGAGAATTGTACACTGTTTTAAGAGGTGCAAAATTAGATGACCTCAAGAAAGCGTAGAGATACACAAGTCCTTCTTAAAGGATTAAAAGACCCCATTTTATTATTCTCCATCCTTGGACAGTTGTTTGCTTTTCTGTTAAATGGAACAAAGATGTGATTTCTTTGGGATCAAAGCTAGTCACAGTTTCAAAGACACTCCTGACTGACTGGGAGATTCAGGTTCTCATGTCCACTGCATTTCTTCCAACTATGACACAAATCTAGAACTTTCAGAGTTCACTGTACCACTAGGCAAAACTAACGGTTGTCTGGAAGATATCTCCCTCTCTTACAAAACCCCGTCAAACCCAAGTCCTTTCATGTCCAAGTTTAGCTTGGTATTTTCCAAGAAGAACCTGTGAACAAAGCATAATTCTATAAAAAGCTATTAAGACCATAATTTTAAAGAAGAGTTGCATAGGCATTGGGGTTAGTAGATTTGTCAGTCTTGACAAAGAGGCTCCAAGTAATTAAGAGTTTTGCACTCATGCTCAATTTAAATATAATTGAGGATCAACACATTCAGTTTAACTCTGCACTGGATTGCAGGACCAAGTCCTTTTGGTCTTTCCATGGAGTGGGGAAGGGAGGCATAAGAGTGCCTAAACCACACAGAACGTGCATGTGTGTGCTCATTTATCACTCAACTGCCACAGAATTTGCTCAAGCATCCACAGTGGAACATGACACAAAATGCCCAACCTTTGTCCAAAGGAACAATTCAACAGCTGAACCACACAGTGGAAGACATACAGTTTCTACCCTACCTGAAGCAAGCGTTCTTGCTCATGCTGCCACCTTTCCTGGCGCTTTCGCTCTTCTTCTGGATCCCAGGACCAAAAATTGAAACGCTTACGTGAAGGAAAACCAAGCTATTAGACCGTGACACTACACTTCACATGGCTACCACAGAAAACTGCACTGGGCCTGATTAAGTCCTGCCAGTGATGTTACAATGGGAAATTGGGAGCTAGATAAGGGTTCTCTCAGTAAGCAGACAATATTCTTAGCTTCACTGACACTTGGGATTGCCCATTCGTAGCCACATGATAAAAGAATTATTTGGTTTGCAAAGAAAGTCTTGGGAAACTTTAAGTGAAGGGGGGAAAAGGTCTTAAAGAAAGTTCTAAGCATCACTGAACAGAGTCACCTCCAGGGACTCAAATTTAAAGAACATACGTATTTTGCTTCTCTGTAATCTTCTTTACAACATGAAAAGCAATTTTAGGTTGCAAAAAATATTCTCTCATTTTATGTCTGCCAGCACAACAGCCTATAGCCTTGCTTTGAATTTTTATCCATAATTAAATAAATCCTCAGGCTTCACTAAGGATCCTATCACATGGTATGTATAAAATCTTCATAATCAAGGGCAGCGTTAGATACTTTCTGCCATATCCCTTTTCACTACAAGTAGTATTTGAATCTCATAGGAAGAGATTATGTCTATTTCTATATGACAAACAGAATGTGAAATACTGTGTACTTCAGAGTAGCATTTGTGGTGTGTTGGGTTTTTTTGTTTCATCGAGGAAACAGTAGAATTGTGAAGTTCTTTCATTTCTATGCATTTAAAATACAATGGATAATTTAGAATTACGTATTATTTAGAGACTGTGAAGCTTTATGGTTTCAGCAACCGAATACTGTACAGCTAGCTCCAGATAAGAGGAGAATGCATGAATTTCAGATTCAGAAAATGCCTTGATTTGGGTGGTATTGCTCCTCTTATGTCTCCATGAGAAAAAATTCTCATTCTGATTTAGGGATGTTACAAGAGAGTTTGCATAAAATATTAATTTCTGCTAAACACAAATCACTAAACCAAACAATAATGCAAAAAAGGTACTCACATTTGATTTATCACCAGTATCAGAATCAGCTATTAAAAAAATCCAAACAGAACAATGAGAGATTAAATTTAACATAGCAAAATTTCCTCAGCCTGTAAATAAATCTACATCATATCTGTATGTTAGTTTCCTATTTACTCCCACAACCAAACGCAAGGACTAATTGCAAGCAAATAAATCAGAAAATCAGATTATACCCATCACCAACAAAACTACTTTTTATCCTTTTAAAGGAGCACAATATTAACTAATATCAGGTTCTACTCTACCACTAGCTAATGCCATCTACTTCTGGCCACAGATGTTAGCAGTGTTCAGACACTGAGTCTTACCTACCTTGATCTACTTTTCCCTTCGTGATTCAGTGCAAGGAAGGAAAAAGTACAGCAATGCTAAAAGGATGGGACTACACTACTCAAGAGCCACAGTTACGAAGAGAACCATTGCCATTTTCTATCCAAATGTCTTTGAAAATTAGACTGATTAAAAGAAATTAAGAAAAAGGTATTTATAGGCAAGGCAATTCTTTTGGGTGCCTGAAACCAGAGCATGACAACAATGCGCAACCCAACAGCTCTTTGTCAACTGTGCAGCAGGAATAGATATTTTCTACGAAAGCGAGAGGTAGAACAAGTGCCCGTGATGATCAGCTTTCACCCAGCGCCGTGTCCGAGGACACCTGTGGCTGGAGAGCAGAAGGGCTGGAGCTGTTCCCAGCCGCATTTACCTGACTGCGAGAAAAACTGTGAGCGCCGCCAGTGGTTGCGGACCCTAAGCGGAACCACGGCCCCGCGGGGCGGCTCTGCAGGCAAGGGCACGGAGACAAAACAAGAAACAGCTCGGTGAAAAGGCGATGACAGACTCTCAGACCTGAGCCACCTTGGCCACCAGAGGGACTTGTCTACAGTTGCTTTGGTCCACGGCAGCTAATTTACAATGCACCTGAAGATCACACGGACTGTGTGTATTTAAACACTACTTTTGCAACATGGCACCTGAACTCACGTGAGAGCTCAAGCACATTGATGCAAGGGCAGCCACCCTTTTGAGTCTTTGCACGGTGCTTGCATTCTTTCCTATTGCAGATACAGGTTTTAATGGATTTAGTGGGCCTTTCAGTGCTCTACATGCTGTGAACACTAGAGAGCAGCCAAGTGTTTCAGCACCAGTCAGAAAACTGACAAGGCAAGAGACCTACAACCTTTTACTTGCTATTTGGTCTGATTTGCTTAACATAAAATGATATTGTTCTCAAAGTCTGCTTGGGTAGCACCTACTCACTAAAAACATGTGAGAATTCCATTCATTTTCAGACAATCATGGAGTGGTTTGAGTTGGAATGAACCTTAAAGATCATCTACTTTGAATTCCCCCTGCCATGGACTGGGACAGTTTCCACTGGATCAGATTGCTCAAAGCTTCATCCAGATTAGCTTTGAAGGCTTCCAGGGATGGGGCATCTACAACTTCTCTGTGCAACTCATTGTAAAGAATTTCCTATCAGTATCTAACCTAAATCTACCCTCTCTCAGGTTAAAGATTTTATTCCTTGTCCTATCACTACATGGCTTTGCAAAAAGTCCCTCTTCACTTTTTTAAAACTGGACCACCTTCAGTAGTTTTAACCTTGAAAACATTAGGCTAATCAGTATATTACCTATAAATTAAAAACTTAGGAAGTTCTTATGGGGAAAAAAAACCTCAGTTGATTTTTCTCTTTTTCTTCCACAATACCTACATATATGCATATTTAAAAGAAATATAAAATCAAACTACTAAACATTATCAGTCTCAATCAAAACTTTGTCATGAAGGCAATGAAAAAGGCATTGTGAGAACTTGTGTTGGGCAGTGGTCAAATTCAAGGATGTTGTCAGATATGTGTATTGTTCATCTATGAAGAGGAGCTTCACAAGAGCAGCTGAGTGCAGAATTTATCTCCAGAAAAATTTATTGTGAGATAAAGCCAATTGCTAAGTTATTTTCATCTGTGAGCAGTGGTACATAACACTCACTAACATAATAGAGCCTTTACTGCCAGGCCAGGTAAATGCAAGACAGAGCTCTCCCTCTGCTGTGTCAAATTTCTGCTGTTGTGTTTAAGACAAATAGCCAGAAGAATCCTTTTCATCACAGAAGCCACACTACCAATATCAGTCAATGAAACTAGAAAATTACTGTTTTAGCTCCAAAACCCTCCAAGTCACGGATTAGGCACCTCTCCCTGAACACCACATGCTCATATTCAGCTGCTGTCTGGCTGAGTTTTCCAAATGCTTTTTGCTCACCTTGTAGACTAGAGTTATGCAGAGTAACTTGGCTGGTTTCGGGTAGTTTCTTTAAAAATGGCAGCACTACACTCCCCTTTTCTTCCAGGGCTTTTGCTTTAATCGCCTGTTCAGACATTTGGGAGCAGAAAACAGCATTAAAAAAGCAACGGGTTCAATCAAAGGTCAGCCTAAACCCTTTCTACCTATTGTCTGAAACAACATTATCAAAGATGAAGCCTCTATCTCCAGAATGACAACAGGGAGTTGCAGTATTGAAGTCCTGTAAGTAACTGGTAGCTGTTTCCTGTTGACATTCTCACTGTCCTGCACAGCAAAGTCAATCCTCTAACACCATCTGACTAACCAACATCTACCTTACCTGAAAGAGCAGTATGGTCACAGCTGTTTGTTACCTCTGCCACCACCAGCACTTGTTCAGCACTTCAAGAGGACTAAGAGGAAAAGCTTCACTGTCTGAACCACCTGGATACTCTGCCCTCTCAACAAGTGGGGGGACTGGGGTTTGTAGGTTAAGTTCTCATTTCTAGTCTCATCAGTTAAAAGGTTCAAATGCTACAAGCATGCACTGTGGAGTTTCTTTTGAGGGGGAACTCTCTGAAAACCACATGATTTGGCAGCTGAAACCATCCTTCAGAGTCATGTATTGAATGAACTCCTGAAGTGACATTTTATGGAGAAAAATACCAATTTGCACAATAAGCATTTCTGTGCAAGATATTTCTCTTTCTTTTTTCTTGTTTTTTTTTTCCCCACTCCCTCTTTTTCTTGCCTGTACATACCTCCTGTGTAGGAGGGAGCTCTGCTTCCTTCTGCTGCTCTATTTCAGCTTTCTTCACATCTTTCTTGCTTGAAGCAGTTTCCTCTGAAGGGACAGGACTGGGAAGAAATTCTAATCTCTTCACAACAGGGCTGGAACAAGCTGCAGTTGACTTGAATTGCTTTTGATCTAAACCCAATCCACACACATAAGAGATAATGTTGCAAGGTTAAGATACTTTTTCAAATAAAACATGCCTATTTCTTACAATCCAGTTTCTTCCTGGATGTACTGTGAGCCCATTTACTGGATGTTTTGAAAAAATAAACTTTTTTCTTCCACATGGGAAAAATTAATCTCTCAGAGAAGACAAGACTCAAAGAATGAAATTCACCTATCAAAACTTATACCCTTACACTTGACTTGGGCATCATGGGACACCCTTCGTGGTCAACCAAAACAGACAAGAAGTCCTTGGGAAGAGTCACACAAACTTTTATTTCAGGCACTCCTCTGGCTGAGATGAGCTGTAACCCACAATGGCCTACTGAGCTAAGATCTCTTTACTGAAGTTATGTGATGAATCCTACCCTAAGATGTTACAGAGATAAGTAGCTATATGACCTGGTGTCACTATCAGCACTGGAGGATATTTCAGCTTGCCTATTTTCACTAAATCTACCACTTCCACTGACAATCAGTTAAGCATCAGACAACAAACAAACTGCTAACAGGCAGCCTTGGACTGGAATAACCTAGCTGTCATCTAATTCTTAAAGAAACCCAACACATTGATGCTGGTTTCTGGGAGAAGAGCCTAGAAGCACACAGGTCAACAGCTGTGACAGCTGAACTGCTGATAGCTGATACCACCACTGGAAGCAGAGCAGTCACCAGCATCTCAGGCACTGAGTAACACCTAGACATCTCTCCAACATCCTCCAGGAGAAACTTCAGATCCTGCCCCCTTTCCAACCACAGCAGCATTGGCAGCTTCTGAATATACCTCGTTGGCAGGCTGGGAGAATAAGCTGAGACAGAGATGCAGCTCACCACTGCACTAAGAATGTGGACACAAGCAGAGACAAGAGCTGCTGCTGCCAAGGTAGATGCACCCTCCTCTCGAGCTGTTCCCCCACCATTGGAGGCACAGGGGCCACAGCATGGAAGCATCTGGCTTGTACTGAACAGCAGAGGAAGTTGTTTACAAGAAGTTCAAACAGTTTGGACCCCATCCATCCCTCCAAAGCAGACATAACGAAACCTCCATGTTACTTTATCATTTAGATTTTAGCAATGGTATGTCAGTTTTCCTTGCCAGACAATATTAAAATTTGCTGTCAGTACTTAAGGTTTAGCATTTCTGACAGCTGGGGAGCTGAAGCCAGGATGGCTTTGTGATTTGTAGACAGCACCAGCTCATCACTGTTGACTCTTGAGAGGAGAATTTTGTCATTTCATTACAAGATTGCACCTTCTACATTACCTGCCAGATGCAATTCAAAATTGTTAAACTATGTACTTTGGCATCTAGGAGCCAAAGTAATTAAGGCAGCTAATGAGCCCTTGCTAACAGCCCATGTGCTTCTAATCTTTGGGGAATGGTACCTCACTGATGTTTGAGGGCAAAGCTCAATTGTTTAAGTCACATTTATCCTGGACAAATAGGAGCATTATTCTTACATACCAACTACAGCCAGTGATCTCATTTAAACACCTACTTGACATAGTACTTTTTACTTACCCATTCCAAGCTGAACTTTAATAGACACTTTTAAAAAAATGAACAACAAAAAAAATACCATGAACTTAGTATAATAGCATACAGCAAATAAAGTGCCTACTCAAAGACAATATTTCAGAAACACACTTTTGAGGAAAACAGCTTAAAATTCTACCAGCAAATTCCTTTCCTCAGATTAGGAATCATGCATAAAGGCTTTAAGGCAGAAAATTAGAAGTCTGCACAATACTGTCCATTTAAAGCCCCTAGGGAAGTGAGGTGCCCCTTCTTACTCTTCCTCCCCATTCCTTAATGTCTTGGAGGAAAAAATGTGTCAGAAACTATTACTGACTGGTAGCTTCTGCCCTTATTGCTTTCTGGTTACAGCATGCTTTGGCACTGGCTTCTCAGTTGCACAGATGGACAAGTGGACCACTCAGGTGTTTCATTTCAACCACAGAATGACAGAACAGCCCAGGCTGGAAAGGACCTCAACAGACCATCTAGTCCCACCTCTTGTGGGAAAGGGAGCCAGAGGAGATTCTTTAGCACCCTGTCCAGCTGCACCTGAAAAACTCCTGCCACAGGGGCTCTAACACATCCCCTGGGAGGCTGCTACAGTGAATGACTGTTCTGACAGCATATAATTTCATTTTATGTTAAGATTACTGACATTTGCAGCATTTTCTAATGAGCCCTGTTGGTGCTGCTGGTGATGATCCTAGCAGATTCCTGCCACAGGGTGTGCCTCAACCCGGCCCTTAAGTGAGGAAGGGCAAGGGCAGGGGTGAGGGCAGCAGCACACCCACCTGGGGACAGGCAGGGCAGGGTNGAGGTAGCACACCCATCTGGGGACAGGGGTGAGGGCGAGGGGAGGTAGCACACCCATCTGGGGACAGGGGTGAGGGCAGCAGCACACCCACCGGGGGATGGGCTGGGACAGGGTGAGGGCAGCAGCACACCCACCTGGGGATGGGCACTCCGGGGGGGCAGGTGTCACACTGCTGGGGCTGGGCTCAGCTTGCAGACTGTCAGCTCCATCCAGTTCCACGGGGGAGGCCTGGAGAGAGGAACACAGCATGGAGTGAGTACAGTGGAAATAAAAGTATGTGCTAGTTCCTCAAGGCAGTGCTTGCTGCTCCTTTGTAGTGTGTCCGAACCACATCAGTGTGGAGCTCAGCAGGGCGTTGGGGAGAATGTTTCAGAGCAATATGTGCCCATTCTGGTATTGAATGGCTGTGCTTTAATCTCCTTTTCAAATCCCTCATCATCAGCCATTAATGTGGTTGGTTTGGAATAGCTCCTACAAGCTTTTAAAACTGTAGGATATCTTGGATTGTGTTAGCTGGAGATAAGCACACATTTCACCCCTAGTTTCCCCTTCCAGAATAACACACAAATGTATGCATTAGTGAACAGATAGCACATACTAGGGTTTGGAAAGTGGCAAAGTAATGAAATACTTCCTTTATTTCACGGTTGTCTAAACAATCTGTTATCTGAAGGGAAAAGCCAGAGTTTGTATTAAAGGTAATGAAATACTTGAAACACTATTAAGAGAGGGCTGAAAAAATATGGTGAGACTGTATCAAGCCAATAATTCAAATGCCTTTGAAAAGTAAGCTTCCTGACCTGGACAGGGCTGTTGCAGAGTTAAAACTACACTGTCAAAACAAGGGTAACACTTCAGCTGATCTATTCAGTAGCTTCCGCCATACATCTGCTTTTCCAGAAGGCAAACCAAGAAAAATCTGCAGCAAAGCTATCAGCCATTGTCGATAGCTTGTGCTTCTAATGCATCCAAGATCTAGAAAATGGCACATTCAATAGAGGAAAATAAAAAATGCAGACTAATTTTTGAAATAAAAACAAACATATTTCAGAAATAGCCTATTGTAGACTCTCTTTCCTGTCCTCCTCTCACTCCTCCATCTTCTTAACAGCTGCAAAGGAGGAAATCTGATCAAATTTCCTCTTTTCTGCAGGCAGGAATCAACCCTCACCTTACGTATGGATCCTGTTTCCTATCTCTGAAGGTCCACATGAGCCTATGGCCCCTTATCTGAACATACCCCATGAAAAACAGGCTTGGGCTCTCACAGCTCCATAATTGGAGACATCTGCTGGCAATGCCCACAGGACGTCAACACCTGTAGACACCCCACAAAGTTCCAGGGAACTTTACTGCTGGCAAAGCTTGTGAATCCCTGCCTCGTCTCCTCTCTGGAGGGAGACATGCTCTCAAGAGGGGCAGGAACACGTCTAGGAAGATGCCCCGCAAGGGCAAAGGTGCAGACTGGTGTGGGGCCATGGCCAGGGCCAGTGACACAGGCAAGCCCAGCAGGCAGCCAGCAGTGCTGGGAACAAGAGAAGGGTCCTGCAGCTGCCAAGGGCTGCGCTGCCACCTCTCAGCAGGACAGGCGCCAGATCACAGCCGCGAGTCTCTAGCGGCGGCAGCGCTTGCTGGGGCTGGCTGCCTGCCATCCTCGTCACTGCCATCACTTTCCAGTGCACCCTCAACTCTGCCACCCTCAGCCTCTGCCCCAGGCAAGACATGGAGACACATCTCCCACCCACCTAAAAGCAGTTCTTGAACTGGATGAGGCAGAAAGTGAAACAGAGTCTCCAAAAAGGTAACGTGGAAAGTTTCAGGACTTTCTCCCTACCATATCCACCTGTGACGAGTGAGGAAAGCACAGACCTCTCCCTCCATGTCTCATACACTCCCAGGAAGGATGGTCTCTGGAGATGAGGCACAGGCTAAAACACAGCCCCAAAGAAATGCTCCAAAGACTGCAAGTCCTGTGGCCCAGAGGTTTGTCTCTTGCCACTTAGTTGCTATTTTCTTTCATATAACCCACCTCTCTATCCCCCAGTTCATCTGGATGCCAGCCTGATGTCACAAAGTTTCATCACAAAAGCCCCAGCAGAATTCTACTGCAACTAAAGCAAATTTCCCCTTCAGCCTCAGTTCTGGCTCCTGATGCAACAGCAGTCAGGGGAGAAGCTACAGGAAATCCTTCCCAACCTTGCTTAAAGCAGCAACAAGTATTTCTTTTCTGCATGAGGACAGGCTATCCGGATAGGTTGCGCCATCTCCGTCCTCAGAGGTTTTCAAGTTTTGAATGATCAAGCCCTTAGCAACCTGTTCTGATCTCATGTCTGATCCTGTTTTGAGCAGCAGACTCAGCTAGAGACCTACAACCTGAATTAGTCGATGTCATTCTACAACCTACAAAACTCTGTTAAACCTAAACAAATGGCTATTATTGAGAGCTCAGTATTTGCCCTAAACTAGGTAGTTTTCACATGGAAAAGCAAGAGGCTCCACACCCACTGGTCCAAACCATAAGCCTCCCAAAGAAATTGTTGTAGATTTCAATTATTAGTATTTAGATTGATAATATTTTTGGTAAAACAGTGGAATACACCCTTCACTCTCAAAAAGGAACTGTCCAAACTGAAAATTTAAAATAAATAAATACATTCAACTTTAGTTTCAACCTCAGAGGCTTTAAAGCTATAAACTGTTATATTCCTGGGGCCAATACAAAAAGTGTTAAACTACCAAGAAAGTCAATTGCTGATGTCAGCTGCTGCTGGAGAAAGAGCACAGCCACTATGGCCTCTCAGAGGGGTTAAAATTCACTGTTGCTCAGTGAATGCTGCAGTGATTCATGATGCACAGACACGATGCACCTGTATCACCTCTGGGTCTGGAGTTACCTCAGGAACCCAAACACGGTGCTGTCGTGCAGCTGTCCTGCACAAGCACAATAACTAAACCTACCCATAACCTATATCCAGGAGGTTGAATCAGGTATAGACATAAATGTTATTTATAGAAAAAAGAGCTACTACTTGCTGCAGGAAAATTGACTTTCCAATGGCATGCTGCAGAAGTTCTGTTCCTGCTCACGAGACTTGACTTTTTCTCCTCCCTCTGCTGAGCAATTAAATAGTAGTGACATACAGCTAAAAATATAAAACTGATTAATAACTAATTTATAAAAAAATTAAGTCAACTTCACTGGGGAACTCTCTTATTTCCACTAAATTTAATTCTATTTATAGCATCAAATTAATGTAGTATTATCTAGTATTTTATCCATAGGTATATGATATACTTAAGAAAATTCTTGTGCTGATACAATTGATAAAATATCTTTTCTACCACAGACTATCATGCTTCACATTTCATAAATATTTGTAATCAAATGATGATGTTATCACTGAACATAAAAAGAGGTGTACAAACATTTCATTACACCTAAGAGGACTGTATTTTGACTGAAAGACTCGGTAACCTAGTGAGTGACATTTCTGAGGTGCTTCAGTTCTGGGTGGAGCTCTCATGCCCTGGGATGAAGGACTGATGTAGCCTCTCAGCACCCTTCTGTCATTTGTGTTTGTGGGGGCAGAGGTCTCTTTCTGCAGGGCAACAGAGCCATTCAAACACAGGCTCTGCTGTGTGGGAAGGCCTGTGAGGGAAGGTCACACAACACCACCACAGGCAATGAAGCCTTCAAGAGGATTATGGAAAACCTCAGTGCATGGGGGCTGTGATTATCTCTGTCCACACATCAGCCTGGTGTCAAGACTGTCCTGTTAAAACTTCCAAATACTGAAGAATGCTGTCTGCTTGGATGGGTGTTTTTATTACCCCATGCATCTGGGTGCCCAGGAGTTAAAGTAAGCTTCCCCATTTATGACTTAGCCTTAATTCATGATGGAAAGTTAAATACTGTGATGGCAGTTGTGGTTATGAGCACATCAGTACAGAGGACAAAGCAACACCTGTGTTCTGCTAAACAAAGTATCCACTTAAAAAAGACACAAGCACAAGCATATAGTGTTACCAAACACCTATTAGGCATGAAAATAAATTAGTTCAGTTTGTGAGGATTTTAATCACATAAACTAGGATATCAGTCCAAGTATTTCTTTGATTAAGATTATACAAGCCAGAAATGGCCATATTGGCTACTGCTGTGGCAGAACTTTACACCCTTAATAAAACCCTAAAAATACAATAACCAGAAATACCTAGCACACAAAGTATCACAACTTCTACAAGAATACAAACTCCAAAGGAAGTTACAGTAGAACTTTATTAATCCTTCTTGTAAATGAAATCAAAATATAGCTCAGTTAACACTGCTTGCACACAAAATCATGTGAAATATTGTTATTGTATTTTATATGAAAGCATGACAAAACAAGCTGTCTAGAACCAGTGAGAATGCAGAGATATCAGACAGAATCAGTTAAAACTACAATTTAAATTCTGTAAAACCATTCAGGAATGAAATCAGTTGCAACATCAATAGCCACATGCAGAAATTGTCTGACAAATCACAAAACTTCTGCGATTCAAATTCTACACATATCACTGACTAAAAAATTTTCGTACAAGGATTTCCTCATCAAAATTAATGTTAGCAGCTGATGTTAGTGGTAATGATGGCACAACCTTGGGCTGCCACAGCTTAGTTTCTTGCATGCTATGCCAGATATAGTACTGCAGCCAAAACACTGCTTCAACAGGTTAAGTCATCTGCCAGCCCTTTAATGCTATATTCAGGCCAGCTCTTTACAACAAAAGATCAGGGTAATCAGTAACTGACAGAGAAGTCTTGAAAATGTTGCAAGAAGGTATGAAGTATTCCTGATAGTCATTAGAGTTATTACTGCTGAATTGGGGTGTAAAATTAGCTTCTTTCATTGACAGACAGTGAAAAGTATATGGCTGTCTGAAAGACAGGAGACAGGCATGTTATGCTCAAAACCAAATGCTGAGCAGAGTTCCCTTCTAGCTGCTTTGAAGCTTTGCTGCTCACACTTCTCATCCTACACTTCTCATCCTACACCTTTTTCCCTTCAGGTAGTCCAGCCCTCTGTGCATATTTTCATGTGCAGTTCAAGGCAAAGCTGTCAATCTGGAACAGACAGACTAACTCTACGAGTGTATCTCATAATGAGTCAAAGAACAAAGACTTGTCTTACCGGATATGTACAAACCAGGATTTCAGCCCTGCTCTCCTGTAGCTTGGCCAACAATCCTCAACCACAAGAAAGCTTACACTTTAATCTCAGTTCAATCAGTGAATTTTTCAACATGAAGGAGAGTGTTACTTGGATATAGCAAACAAGTGCATTTTGTGCCAAGCGTGCAGTGAGTAGAAATGGACAAGTTTAAGCTAGCTAGAGAAAAATTAAAAGAAAGCTGTCCCTCCCCACCACCACCTCACCCTGATCTTTTTTAGGTTGCTGCCTACATTTATTTTTTTTGGTTGATCTGAGCAAAGTTATAGTTAGAGCTGTAGAAAGCAAATAATTTCTACGTGCTTGCATAAAGATTGGTTAAAATAAAGTGATATTACTTACTTACTGACAAATTAATTCCCCTACACTAAAATCTGCACAAACGCTGTTCTAAAACAAAATATTTACTTTGCCGACTTCTGATTCAAAGAGCTAGTGGATACAACTCAGCACTCACAGTGTCCACCACTATTCTGTAAAATGGGAAGAAAACACATCCTAAATGGCTGACAGGTAGGACCAGGATGAGGAGATGATTTTCACATTATTGCTGGTATTGCCATTGATTGATCAGTCTTTGGGCTTGTGCCCCAGTTTTTCCAACTGCATTGAGAGGTATAGGTATGCTTTACCTACCACCCCTCTTAGCACCACATTGCTCCACAAACACCACTGGGATATTTTCCCCCTGTTTGTAGGTCAAGTTTATCCTTTTTAGCCTTTAATCATACGCAAAATTTTGTAACCTACTTTAAGCAAAGGTAAGTCTCTTGTAAAATCACTTATACACTACCTATACTCTACCTAATAGTCTACCTATCCTTTAGAGATATAAGTACATTTTTTGATAATATTTTTCTTTACTGTCCTGCCCACCTGCTGCATTTTTTTGCATCATTTCATAGTAGATTTAGGCAGGATGTACATATGTTTTCCAGTCAGTCTCTGGTTGCCAAACATTATTTGATTCACATATAGATGGGGTCCTTCTCTTCTCAAAAAGACAACTGGCACTGAGGTCTCACCCACAGGAAATCATCTCTGCACTTCCCTAGCTCCTCAAAAGCCTCAATAGTATTAGTGTTTTAAGTGGTGCAACTTAAATAAACTTCAGGCCAAAAGCACTGTTGGAGTACAGTTGCATTGCATCTTCCCCTGTTGCAGACAATGCCTGAGGGCAGCCAGACAGATTCAAACTAGGACTACAGAAGGGACTTCAAAGGGAAGCCT
Organism: Hypocryptadius cinnamomeus; assembly: GCA_013400635.1. NCBI lineage: Eukaryota > Metazoa > Chordata > Aves > Passeriformes > Zosteropidae > Hypocryptadius > Hypocryptadius cinnamomeus. Next base: position 4,196 of record VYZP01061433.1, on the reverse strand, counting down.
GCCAGGCTGAGAGAAGACAGAACTAGTCCATTTGACAAATGAACAGAAACAGCAGGGGAGCAGCCCTATGAGGGATGGAGGAGGGGGAAGGGGCATGTAAAGAACAGAAAGAGAATCAGAAGGGGAGGACAGGAGTGCCATAGGTAAGGTGTATGTGAAAAGAAATATATATTTCACAAAAGAGACCTGTAGTAGAAAATGAATGAATAAAACACAAAACCAACCCAAATCTACAAGCAACTAGAGGGGGAAAAAACAAACCTCTGACTCATAACTTCTTAACAGAACAATTGCCTATGAATCTTATTCAAAGCCTGGGAAGGACACAGCTAACAAGAACTGAATCAATAAAATATAGAAATAAGCACAGTGAAAGCAAGTTTAGAAATGGCTTTGAAAATGTGCTTAATTTGTAGAAATTTTCTCAAGGCAAAAGAGCTTCAGTAATTTCTTCCACTCTAGACAGCTCTTCTTCATCTCAGCTGCTTTTCTGTGCTTGTTTCTGTCATTTTCTCCTCCTCTTCAGGAATGTCAGAAGGGTTAAGCATCAGAGAAAACCTACAGCCCTGTTTCCTCCTTGTGGGAGGTGATAGTGGAGGCTTTCAGAAGGTTTCCTTACTTCCAAGAATATGTAGCTTGGAAGTCCCATCCCTGGAGCAAACATCAAACCTCTTTTTCCCTCCTGGAATGCTGACAGTGACCGCTAGATGCAGTATCCTACTGATCAAGAGATCTCATTTTATGGGGAGTGGAACAAGCCCAGAAGGATCTTATCTTTCCTAATCTGGATTCCCAGCCTTCCTAGGAGGGGTTATATTCTTCGGAGAGCAGTTTAGCCTTTCAGGGCTTGCAGATGAAGCTGACATCGTTGTGTTATTTGTCCAAAGTCCAAAGTAAAATAAATACAGGGAGAAGGCTGAGTGAAGTGAGTCCAGTGTAGCCGCCCAGTTCTTGAAGATAAGGCCCCAGACCAATCACATCCATATTAAGGTGTCTATAGCAGTGCTTGTTTGTGTCCTAAGACCCACAGTGGAGAAGCCAAACATCAGTACCCTGTCCCATCTCTGTAACCTTGCATCTAAGCCCTTTCCATCAACAAACCAAGGCTCTCCTGTATGCTCAATAGCTAAGTTACTGCCCATGCCTTAGTCTGAGGCAGTGAAACCTGTAAAATTAAAAAGAAGCATTTGGGAAAAGAGAAGTAAACTTGCAGAAGAAACAGAATCTGAAATCTTATTTTAGGCTGGTAAATTCTCTTCTAGCCACAGGCAGATCTTCTTGTCTTCTGTCTCATCACATTCAGTATATTCCACCTGTTTTCCCATGGAAGATCCCCTTCAAAGCAGTCTGCTCTCCTTCCTCTGTCCTTGACACACTTAATACACATACCTTTGCTTGAAGCTGAAGTGCCAGGACAATGATTTGCACTACCCAGTCGCATTGCTGAGGGAATTGTGAAGCTAGTGATATAAAATTTGTAGTTAGATAAATTAGTAGACAAAATTGTAGTTAGACACAGACACTCTGTCACTAGCACCATTTTGGTGCACACTCATTCTCTCTTGTAGGCTTCATCATTAAGTGCATTCAAGCTGACAAACCAGGAGCTATTCTGTAAATGTCAAGAGTCACAAGGAATTTGAGTCAAACTCTTCTGCCTCCTCTGCCAGTATCACCACAAGAGCTAAGAATTGGAAGGAGAAACCAGACATAGAAAAATTTGCATTCAGCTGGCCATATCATCCTCAAAGCTGTGGAAAGGGGAGGATGATAGGACATCCAGAGGATACAAGCACACTCAAGAACTAAGAGCGACTTCTGCTGCTGAGATTCCTCATAAGTCTAACTAGGCCTGAAATTCCTAAAAAAGGAGACATTAAAATTTTCACTTCGCTACTTTTCTGATTGTCATTGAGCTTCTAATCTCCAGCAAGATGAGGTTCTTCTCTATTCTCCAAACACTCCCATTACCTGCTCTTCTGTATCAGATGCAATGCTTACTTGGTTTTTCCCTCACAGCCAAACTGTTGTGACAGGAGCAGCCTCAGCCCCGCCCTCCCTGCAAATCATTCACTTTTGACTCAATACCAGCTCCCTCTGACAGAATCAAGTCTGTGCTCATGGCATATTCCAGTTCCCATGATTGCTGCAGGCTCCATGATTTGGTTGTCCATAGCTAGAGACTGGCATTAAGCAGAGGAGTAAAACACAAACCCTTTCTCATGAATGAGCCATCATGCCCCAGGACAGATCTCTGACTGCTCCCTGTTATCCATCTGGCCAATGCTTGGATGAAATCAGAGATAAAAGAAAAATTATCATACTCCAACTCTCACCACATCTCCAATTCTCTTTGTTGCTACACAGGCAAAAATGGTGAGAATTCCCTCTGCTGTCAGTTGCTTGCAGCCTTTCACATGCTCTCTTTGCAATCGTCTCCTTATTTCTTGTTTTGTTTTTACTATCTACTTTTATTACAGTTTTGTAGCATCTAGATGCCTGCTGTGATATGCTCTAGTTTTACTCCTGCCTTTTTCTCTGGGGAAGAGGGGGAGAGAAAGATGAAAAGGTAAAATTAATTTGTTTCTCTGATAAGACAGTTAAGAAGCATGTTGGCCCCTCTGAGCATTTCAAGAGCTTATCCCCTTTTCTAAAGTTTCTGAGAGGGGAATGAAAACCAAATGTTCAAAACTGCCAGCACATCCACATCCTCTTTTGAAAACTGAAAACTGAGACTAATTATAATGGCTCACACGGTCCAATTATGTTGCTGATCTAATCAGCTTACATTAGGAGAAGCGCTGAATAAACCTGCACAACGGCTGGGACACTGAATCAATTTCTCTCTGGCCCAGCACATTTAAAGCATGCTTATCAGCTGCATGGTATCTGGAAAAAAAAACCAAACCAAAACAACAACAAAAACGAAAAAGACAAAAAAAAAAATCCCTCCAAAATCCCCAGTGACTGCAAAACGTTTTTTTAAATTCTCCTATTTCTCTACCCACATACAAAAGGAAGAAGCCTTTAATTTACAAAGGACTTGGGGTTTCATTTATAGTTTTTTCCTGGTCTGGGCACACCCTTTTGCAATAAGGCAAACAGAGGCACTTGGGTATCATTAGTTAGTGATTAAACACATCATGAGACAGAAAATTGGCACAGAAAGTAAGGCTGGTTTGTTCGTGTTGGTCTTACTGTTGGCTCTTTGTGCACACTCTGAGTGGCAGGCCTCTGTAAACTGAGCTCAACACTTGGGGGGTCCTTCTTCAACTCTACCGGGGGCTTGTCCCCTCTGGCTACTCCATCAAATTTCAGAGATCTGGTTGGTGAAGGAGTAAATATTACTGTTGTACATTCTTTATCCTTTTCTTCTGTGCCGTTGACATTTTCTCCGTTCATGCTGACTTTTCCATCTACCTGCAGAATACAGTTAAATAAATATGCTGAGACAAGTAGCATTCAAAGGAATTTAGGAAATTAGGAATTCAACATGATACTACAATCATTAACACAGTCTGTGTTATCAGTGAGGGATGAAGCCAAGCACATATTTCATTCAACAGGCCAAAACAGAAGAAGACCCTGTGACCCCAGAGGGCTCATAAACAAAATACAGGCACAAGGAAATAATTTTTCTGGATTTCCTGGTTTCCCACATTCCATTCTCCCAGTAACGTACAGACACCCTTTGTGGGCATCACAGATCAAGGCATGTTTAAAAAAAATCAATTTTTATGTTAAATTTAGACCAAAACTGCTGGGTTTTACATTGCCTTATGCAAGAGCTAAGCAGGTTGTCCAGGACTAATTATGCTGATGAACTGCTTATGTACCTCAGTGACCTCACCACACTACTAGCAGTCGGTACTTTTTTGAAGCACTGTCATGTGAACCTCGAAGGGACAGGAGCAACAGAGTTAATCTACTTGTTTCTTTACTGCTCATAACAGGGAACCAAGGCACCAGCAAATAAAACTGGCCATTCCACCCTCTCCATAAGGCAGTCAAATAGAGAGGTGCTTTCCTAAAAAATTACTTTAGGCAATCTCCTTGAAAATGAAAGTGTTGAAACAGTTTAACTACCTTTTTCTAAGGGTCAAGCTAACTCCTTGGTGGCCGTATATTCCTGCTAAGGAACTTTCAAGCAAAGAAGAAAGTACAAAATACGCTTTGGCTTCTTCCTCTGAATTGAT
>VYZP01061408.1:42382-57174 GCA_013400635.1 Hypocryptadius cinnamomeus | reverse complement strand
CTGCAGGAATTGCTGGGATTGCTGGGATTGCAGGAACTGCAGGATTTGCAGGAACTGCTGGGATTGCAGGAACTGCAGGAATTGCAGGAACTGCAGGAATTGCTGGGATTGCTGGGATTGCAGGAACTGCAGGATTTGCAGGAACTGCTGGGATTGCAGGAACTGCAGGAATTGCAGGAACTGCAGGAATTGCAGGAACTGCAGGAATTGCTGGGATTGCTGGGATTGCTGGAATTGCAGGAATTGCAGGAACTGCTGGAACTGCAGGAATTGCAGGAACTGCTGGAATTGCAGGGATTGCTGGAATTGCAGGAATTGCAGGAACTGCTGGAACTGCAGGAATTGCAGGAACTGCTGGAATTGCAGGAATTGCTGGAATTGCCCCTTTTCTCCACCAGTTCTGGCCAGTTTGGCCGTTTCAAGGCTGTTCTCCAGAGCTGTGACAGCAGAGTAAGATGTTCCTGAGTAAGGACCATCCTCACCCCAGCTTTGCCCACAGCTGCAGCCAGAGGGAATGGGATGGGATGAGATTTGTGGGCAGCAAGGTGAGGTTTGTGAGGACAGCTTAATGAATAAATAATCCACGTTCCATGTGTGGTCACATCCTGCTGGTCCTTTGATAATAAAAGGATAAAGCAGAGCTCTTACATGGAGAAGGAAAAGGAGTGGAAAGAGAGTTTGAACAGTAAAGACGGCTTTTTTAAATTAAAAAAAAATGTTGAGATCAAAATATTTTTGCTCAGTAATTAGGAATTTCATTTTTTCCTGTAGCTAATGGTGTTTGTGAGGCAGTGCCTTGCTGGGTAATTTTTAATTAGAGGCTGGGACATGGATTCAAGCTCCAAAACTATCTTCTGTTTGTGCTCATCCATTTTCTCGACTCTTTCTGGAGATAATGAATCCTGCCTCCCTTCCTCACTGTCAAATTTGAGTTCGACCTTTTTGCTTGTAAATAGATTAGAAAAAATTAATCCCAGGCTGTAATAAGGTCTTTCATTATGCTGTGGGAAGGTTATTTATGCTTTTAAGGCTTGTTCCAACCTAATAGGTGTGAAAGGAAGAGCACTTAAGCTCTCCAGTGCTGACAAGGATGTTGTATCTGAGAAATGAAAGTCACAGTGGGTTCATCTCGCTGCTGGTTTTTAAGATGAATATCAGCACCACACGCATGAGCTGCAAGATAACTCTTGAAAGAGAAAGGAAGTGCGTTGTCCGCCATTCCAGATGGAATTCCAGCCGCACGTGGCTGAGGGTGAGGAGATTCCTTCCCAGCTGGCAGCTGATGGAACCATGGTGGGGCTGCCTGCAGTGCTCCTCAGCCTCCTGAGCCATTTCCCCCAACATTAACAGGATCTCTGCAGTCCCAGCTGGTCGGGGTGACTGAGGGCAGAGGTGCTGGTCCCTCTGCTGGTCCCTCTGCGGGAGCCACTGGGATGGGAACGGACAGGAAAGCAGGGCCAGGGCCCCAGGGGCTGCCTGGGCTCTGGCCACCCTGAGCCAGCTGAGATCTGCTCTTTGTGGAGGGGGAAATGGCAAAAGGGAGCGAGAATCCTTTGGGGGATCCCGTGCACTGAGAGCGCAGCAGCGGCCTCTGGCCCACACCTGGCTGGGGAGCAGAACGGGCTGGGGAGCAGAACGGGCTGGNCGGGGCAGGGGAAGCTGAGAGGAGAGGGGGAATTAATGGCAGATGTGAATAAACCCTGGCCTGGCTGAAGCTTGCTTGGTTTGCTCAGTGTGCTTTCCACCTGGGCTCGTTGTTTCCTTACAGCTGCTCTTTTAAAGGAGACATTTGTCCTGCACTGTCCCCCAGAAGGTGGAGGGAAGTCTCTAAGGGTGATCTCATCACGGGTAAGCCCCAAATCCTCAGTGAAAGCCATCAGTGGCCACTCACCGCCCTTTTAACCCTTTCTGCCGGGATCTCTCTGGGGGAAGCTGCAAATTGCCTTTGGAAAGGTGAAACCTCTGCCCACTGGGGCTCCTCGGGCTGTTTGAAAATGGTGTGGGACCGAGCCTCTGCTGCTTTGGGGACGAGCCTGGAGTGCTTTGCTGGGCATTAATAACGTCACTGAATGCCCAGGCAGAGGAAAAACAGGCACTGCTTTATCTGGGGTAAGAAATGTATTTACAGCTTAACTGAGTTGTTTAGGTGTTGCTTAAATTATAATGAGTAAATTGAGGGTGCTTTATTAACATAATTGATGTCACCAACTGGAATTTACAGTTACGGGAGCAGTATTAAAAAGTAACTTCTAATAACCAGATAATACAACACAATCTTTGAGATGACATTGGATAGGCTTTAATGTCCCTTCCAACCCAAGCCATTCCATGGTTCTGAAGCCTTTAAATATTTGCTGACAGCCTGTGGGCATCCCAGCCTCGGGATGACTGAGATATGGGGCACTGCCTGTTCAGGAATAAACCCTGTGGAGTCAGAGCTCTGGGACAGGCTGGCAGCTGGCACTGGCCCTGCTTACACCAGTTTTGGCTCCAGCTGTGCCTGGGTTATTGCTGCTTTGCCGAGAAAATGAGCCCAGTCAGGCTTTTACCCCAGGGCAAAGCCTGAGGGGTGGCTCAGCCCAGACCTGAGCCCAGCTGGGCTCAGCCTAAGTCCAGCCTGTCCTCTGCTGCCGTTCTCCTCGCTCCACACTGCAGCTGGGCTCTATTTATACCCACATCGCTTGATTCATTACGAAATTTCTTCCCTGGCAGGGCAGGCATCTATCATTAAATCAAAATCTGTCTGGAAACAGAACAGAGACTCCAACTTCAAAGCCTGCCACTGCTTTCCGTGGAGCTCTCCTTGCTGGTTGCCTGGGAGGCTTTTTTGGAATGATGCAGGGAGCTGGGCAGAGAGGAACGAGTTCCAAAGTGCTCATAATGGTGCCCTTGAGTGGGCGAGCCCTGGAAACGCTGCGGGTGCGGGAGGCAGCGGGGACACAGGCAGCTCCACCCCTGCACCCTGGAGAGAGACAAGAGCCCCAGGGATGCTCCAAACCCCAGGGATGCTCCAAACTCCCCAGGGATGCTCCAAACCCCCCCAGGGATGCTCCAAATCCCCCCAGGGATGCTCCAAATCCCCCCAGGGATGCTCCAAACTCCCCAGGGATGCTCCAAATTTCCCCAGGGACGCTCCAACCCCACCCAGGGATGCTCCAAACCCCCCCAGGGATGCTCCAAACCCCCCCAGGGATGCTCCAAACTCCCCAGGGACGCTCCAAATCCCCCCAGGGATTCTCCAAACCCCCCCAGGGATGCTCCAAGTTCTCCCAGAGAGGCCAAACCCCAGGGATGCTCCAAACCCTCTGTGGACACTTCCCACCCTCTCAGTCTACAGACCACCCCAGGAGCCCTTGTTTTATTTCCAAATCATCTCTCTCTGACTGGAGAAGGCTGGGGGTACAAAGATAACAGAGCTCTGTCTGCCCTTTCCAGCCCTTTGCCAAAAACCATCCTTGCTTTGTTACCACAGCCTGCAACCTCAGCCATGCTGGGCTTAAAGAGCGTTATTAAAAGGCCATTTTGCCTTGGAAGATTTTAATTTTCCAGCCTTCAACACCAGGGCAGTGTGTTTGGGTTGGTATAATCACGATGCAGGGAAGTGGAAGGTGATCAAGTGTCAGAGTTTTCCAGTGTCTGGGAGGATTCAGTGCCACAGCTCAAACCCCATCGGGTGGGGGTCAGGAGGGTTAATTCTGAACAAGTTTTAAGGGCTCATTAATTCAGCCAGTGATCCAAAATGTCTTTTTTAATGTACACAAGCCTTTGTGTGTGTTGTTAGCTGCCTGTATAACCGTGTGTGCAGGTTTGATTTGGTGCCCATGGAATATCCTGAGCCCAGGATCAGGGCCACAGGGCCCAAGGAAGCGGATCCTCGATTTTGCTGGGACTTTGTAAACATTGGGCAGAGAGGTTCCTGCAGCACTCTGGCAAAAATGGAATGGCTCTATCAGATTTTGAGACTAATACGCAGTCAGACACTCTGATCTCATTAATGTCTGCTTAATTAGGCTCAAGTGGATGATTTCAGAGCACGAAGCCCAGCGGAGGCAGAGTTGATAACAGTTATTCAGAAAATGCAGTACCCAAGTTTGCCTGACTCCATCTCCTCCCAGCACAGCTCCATGGAATCGCTCTGCATGGGCAGGGAGCAGGAGAGCCTGGCTCCTTCAAATGATCCCTGCTGATTCATGAGCCAATCCTCAGCTAATACCCAGGTTATAAGATATTTATTCACTCCTGGCTACTTGGGCTGTCCCCAAAGTTCACCTTGGGGGATTGTGCTCTCACGGAGGGTTTTGATAAAAAATTGAAATGCCCTTTTTGTTGTCCTGCAAGTCATTATGTTCACCTGATAAAAATGATTTCACACCTAACTCCACCCATTAATCAAAAAGGTCAGTACAATAAATAGTTTTTATCTTTCCTGCCAGAAACCTTTCTTCCCTGTGGTCTTAGGAGCTGAGTGCAAGAGAAGATGCAGACAAAAGAACAGAATCTCAAAGACTGGCTGATCAATGCCATGCAGAGACATGAATTATTGTTGAGAACTTCGGGGAGAAATGGAGTGCTCTGATGCCAGGGAGAGGCAATATTGCCTGAGTTTTCAACCTCCAGGCACTAAAGGGGAATGAAGGAGCTTCATTCATCTTAATAAATTCATGTCCAGCATCTGGTTCTGAATGAGATGGATTTTCCTTTTCTGGAGATCTATAGGTGTGAGAATATATGGATATAAAATATGTATATATCCCCCACACCACTGCTCTCACCAACCTGACACTCCTGACTTTTTCCAGTGTGTCTGCTTGCAAAGTTTGGAGATGGAGTTTTTGCTCCTGGGCTTTGCACTGATTATCCTGCTCAGTGCTGACTGAAATCCCTCCAGTCCCAGAGCTCCTGGCGTACAGCAGGCTTGGCAGGGATGTGTTCCTGGGACATCTGGCACCTGTGGAAACTGGAATTGGCTTCCCTGGGCATCTGCACCTCCCCTCGCTCCGTGGGCTCTGTCCTGTGCTTCATTAATGTTTGCTCATCTGCAGTGACCCCCATCTCCATCCCCTGGCATTCCTGGAAGGCTTTAGCAGTTTGGGCATGCAGAATGTCCAGCCAGGGCTGCCCTGGAGGGAGAAGGAGCTGCTGCAAATGTCACGGGAAGATAAAATCCCTCCAGTGGCATTTACCTTTGTGATTATTCCTCTCATCCCTGGCACGGGGTGCACGTTTCCATTCCAGCACCCTGTGTGACGAGGAGGAGTTACATTTGCACTCAAATGGATTTTTAAATGTCCTGACATCCTCCCGGAGCCTCTCCGGGCGCGGCTGTGCCCTCCTGGAAAGGTGAGCAGCACCTGCAGCCTCCCCCTCTGCTCAGCTGCCTCCCTGAGCATCGCTGCTCTGCACCCAAATCTGCAGGAATGGCAGGGAAAAGGCCACCCCCATGGCTTCACCCGGCTGGGTTTGCTTCCCCTCATCCCCCAGCAGCGTCCCAAGCCCAGCACGGGGCTCAGGCTGGGCTCCAACACGGAGTAACTTACTCAGAGCAGGGAGAGCAGGGTCTGTGCAGGGGTCCTGATGGACACAGAGCTCAGGGCTGTGCCCAGGTGATCCGAGAGCAGCTGGCAGCATGGAACACCAGCTTGCACCGAGCTCCTGAGGAGCAGATGGGTGTTTCGCCATGTGATGCAGCCCAGAAAACAGATTTGATTTGGTGCCTGTCTGATTTTAAACTTGTATTAACAGGATCTCAGGAAGGCAGACTGCACATAAAGCCCTCAGCCAGCAGAGCACCGGGCAGGAGGCTACAGAGCCCTGAAAATTATCAATTAATTCTCTTTCATCCAGAGGGGCAGATGGGGATGAATATTTATTTACCCTGACAGCTTTTATTAGAGGAGGAAAAGGTCTTCATTATGTGTTTTGATTTCACAGCACAATCAAGGAAATTAGTACAATGTATAAAACAGTAATTAAGGCTGTTGGGTTTCTGCAGTCACACTGACAGGGCAGATCTTCCCCCTGTGCAAAGCTGCTGCTGCTCCTCGCAGAGCTCCTGGCGTCCAGGCACCGAGGCCATCCTGCAGAGTCCCTTCATCCCTCTCAGAAGGGATCTGGTGGCTTTACCCACCCAGGGGCTGTCTCCAGGTGCCCTGGCCTTGCCAGCCTGGGGGGCTGCACTGATCACCTGCTTTGGGGAGCTCTGCCTGCAGTGCCAAAATAAAGCCAATTTCCAGGTGTTTGGTGTGGGCTCCTGCATCGAGGGCTGACCCAGCTGGGCTGAGATAAACGGAGGGACTGCCCCTGCCTTTGCCCCAGATGTTCATTTATTGGGGTTTTGGGGGCTCCCTGTGGTTCCTGGGCTCGTTTCGCAGACGTGATGTGAGAAATTCCTGTGTGGTTCCACAGGTACCGCTCAAAGGGCCTCAGACCCTGCTGAATATGTGGTAAATATATTCACATAGACAATATTTACTAATTAGCTTATATATAAATGCATTTATTAATTAGATAGCCTCCTAACAGGAAAAACAGTGTTTTAGCAATAATGTTGGCATCTGGAATCAGACAAAATAGAGAATTATCACTGTAAAAAAGAGAGAGTTGAGATCAGATCCTTTATTCTTCTGGACAGTGTCACTTTGGGAAGGCACCATATGTGGTTTTTAATGTTGCAGTGAAGTGGGAGGGAGAGGAAGAGTGGATTGCCCTCGATTTGGCAAATCACAGGGCACCAGCATGACCTGTTTTTACAGCTGAGACCCTTCAGCCTGCAAAGTTCTTGTTTAAAGACTTTATCTCACTGACCAGATGGTGCAATTTGTCTGCCATGGACATTTGGGAATATCTGCTGAATTTTGCATAAGGACAAGTGTTTTAATCATCCAGTGTCTTGCTGTGCTAATCTCATTTGTCTGCAGTGACCAACCCTGCTCTTATCCCTGCAATCCTGGAGCTGTTCTGGGGGGGCTTTTGTGCAGCCACCTTCCCATCCCTGGCTTTTTATTGCCTGTCCCTTGGGAATTTCTTGGGGTTTAACTCCTCCTGTTGAGCTGGAATGAAGCACTATGGAAAATAAAGCAGATGTGTAGGAGCCTGGGATATTAAAAACCTTTCTCCTAAGGGAATCCTTTCATCAGAATAAATTCCCTTAGAGATGGAAGCAGCATTAGGGCAGAGGAGGAGCTGGGAGCTCCTGGGTGCAGAGGAGGTGGGAGCTGGTGCATGACCAGTGCCCCTGCTCAGGAAGGATGCAGGGAATTCCAGCATTTGAAGAATTAAAACCAGCAGCATAAGAGACGAAAGTCATTGACCTTCCATGCATTATCTGAAGGAAAAAAAAACCTCTTCCTGAGCTCTCTGGTGCTGTCCCAGCTGGGGGATGCTGCAGCTGTGTGGGTGGGCTGCAGGAATGCAGGGGCTGGAGCTGGGAGCATCCCCTGGCCTGGGTGACACTGCCAGTGCTGGGTGGGACAGCTGTGACCCCAGCCCTGTGTCCCCAGGGATAAAGGAGCAGCAGTTCTGTCCCACAGCCCCCTGCCCTGCCCGTGGCACCCACCTTGCTTTGGAATGCACGTTCCAAAGTTTATTTTTTATTTTTAGTTTTATTTAGGAGGCTCAGGATGGGGTTTGAGCCTCGTTGCAGTTCAGTTGCTGGGATGGCCTGGAGCAGCTCCTCTGCACTGACACAGCACAGCAAAGTGCCACCCTCAGAGCAAACCAGTTTGCCCTTGATTGCACTGGGAAGGTTTATTGTTTATTATTGAATATTTATTATTGAGGCTGTATTTGTGGCCATGCAAGGCAGGGAATGCTCCAGCTCCTCCCACATCCCAGGGCAGCTCCGTGCACACCACGGGCAGTGGGGCTGGTGGAGCACCTGTGAGGGACACAAACCTTGGGCTGTGCTGGTGCTGGGCTGCCACAGCAGCTCCCTCTGTGCCAAAGCCATGGGGTTTCATGGCTGAGGATGTGTTAAATGTGCTGTTACCACTGGAAACCGTGATGGATTATGTGCAACAACTCTGGTGCACAACTGAACAGGCAGGCAGTTAATTACTGCAATGATAACATGTTATGAAAAGGAACTGCACTCGTGGCCATTCATTATGATGATGAATTTCCCACAGCTCCTCACTGGTCATCTGCACCACCTGCATGACAAATGGCCAGGGTCCCATGCAGGAGGAAATCCCTCCCCTGCCCTCCCCTCCCCTCCCCATCCAAGGAGAGGTGTTGTTAATGGGACAGTGCTGAATTGCTCCAAATTCAATATTTCTATCCATTTGTACATATCACTGACATCAGAGCGTGCTGGACACACTGCAGAGCTGGATTTTAGAGACAATTCATTCTGGGCTTCCTCTGACCACTCAAATGCATCCCACTGGCCTGAAACCCTGGGAGGGCCGAGGGAGGGAGAGGGTTTGGATGAAGCAAGTGCGATGGCAGTGGCTGGGAGGTGGGAGAGCTCTTGGTGCAAGGTCCTTGACTCTTGTTGAGTGATGGATTGGCCAGCACAAACAGCTGGCACACTCTGTTCCACGGGGTGATGGGTGCCAATGATCAGCGAGGCTCTGGGGGCAGAATGTCATTAACTGCAGGGAAGGTGGCCCAGGGCCAGCAGCAGGGCTGGAACCTCTGGGTGCCCCGTGCTGGATTGCAGCAGCAGTTGTGGGTGTGCCTGTTGGCATCCCTGAGAGCAGAGGCACCACCAAAGCAGTGCTGAAAGGGAAGAAATTGAGCTTTTTCCCAATAAGCACCCTGATCACAGGCACAATATCAGAATGCCTCGTTAATTAGAAGCAGCCTGTAATCAATAGCTCAGCTTCCTGCTGTGCTGAGGTCCTGGTGCTCAAAAAAAAAAAAAAAAAAAGGCTGCAGTGATGTGATATGAAAACCTAAAGGGATAAATATTTTAGAGAGGATATCAAGCTCTGTGGTTGGAAAAATCAAGGTGAGACCTACTCAAGTGCTTGGCTGACCCCTGCCCTCCTCACCCTGTGGGGATTCCTGCCCCTCTCTCCCCGTGCTGGCCACTGCCAGGAGCTGCTGCTGGGCCATGGCTGGGCTGGCTGCTCGTGTTCCCTTCCCCTGCAGAGCCCTGCAGAGTGTGCAGCCTCCCCAGCTCATCCCCTCACTGCAGCCCCTTCTCACAGTCATTTATTTTTGGCAGCCGGCGTGCAGAAGTTCTGAACCCAAATGATATTAGCTCAAAAACGCCCCTAATGTGAATATTCAGCAATGGAAAATTTTCTCTCTTCTCCTCCGAGCTCAGGAAGGTTGGAAGTCCCTGGATTTTGTCACTCCTGCACCCAGCCCAGGTTTGTCCCCATTTCTGAAGGTCAGCACCTCTAGCCCCAGGCAGGTTATTATCCCAGGGATGTTTTATTCATGCTAATGCTGCCAAATGGAAATTATCTTTTTCATGTTTATGAGGAGTAATTTGAGAAATCAGAAAAATCATCATTTCCCTGAGAAAGGTTGGGGAGTCAGTGACAGGAGAGAGAGCAGTGGGTGACACCTGCCTGGGTCACAGCAGGCTGGGGGAGCTGGGGGGGCTCACCTGGAGGGGAGAAGCTCCAGGGAGAGCTCAGAGCCCCTTGCAGGGTCTAAAGGGGCTCCAGGAGAGCTGGAGAGGGGCTGGGGACAAGGGATGGAGGGACAGGACACAGGGAATGGCTGTAAGCTGAAAAAGCAGATTTAGGTTGGTGTCAGGAAGAAATTCTTTACTCAGGGAGTGCCCAGAGCAGCTGTGGCTGCCCCTGGATCCCTGGCAGTGCCCAAGGCCAGGCTGGACATTGGGGCTGGAGCAGCCTGGGACAGTGGGAGGTGTCCCTGCCATGGCAGGGGTGGCACTGGGTGGGCTTTGAGGTCCCTTCCAGTCCAACCCATGCCACTCTGGGATTCTGTGATCTCAGAAGTTTTGCTGGTTCCAGATGAATACAGAATGTTTTCCAGTGTTTTCCAGATTTTTCAGAAATCTGACCTTTCAGCATCCATCCAAAGAAATGTTCTGTCTTTGATCTCTCCTTGTCCAGAGTAAGAGGGAATTTCTGCAGCTTTTAATGTGTTTTATTCCTCATGCTTATAAAGAAAAAAAAAAAAAAAAAGAGAAAAGAAAGCGTTTTGAACTCCTTGTTTGATGAGTGAAGTTCATTTAAAAAATGACTGAGATTAAAACAGAGACAAAAACACTGTGGGCATGATTTGAGCCTGTTGCAGAGTGGGGGGATTTCAAACCTCTGTGGGTGTGGCACTTGGGGACATGGCTCAGTGGTGGCCTTGGCAGTGCTGGGGAAGGGCTGGGTTTGACCTTAAAGGTCTTCTCCAGCCTAAACAATTCAATTCTGTGATTTTCTGATCTAGAAAAGGAAGAGACTCAGAATCTCAGCAGTCCTGCAGAGCTGTGGGAGATGGGGTGGTGTTGGTGTCCTGGGTGCTGGAGCTGCCTGGGGACACGTCCTGGCCATGGGGACACCCCCAATGTTTNAAATCCTGGGCAAGGGGATTTTTCTAGAAAATGTGCCAGTGGGACCCCAGCCAGGAGGGCCGGGCTGCTGCAGCCCTGGCTCTGGTTCCTGCCTGCTCAGGGGCTTTGCCTGGGCACAGCAGGGCAGTGCCTGGATCCCCTGTGCTGCAGGAGATCTTTCCAGCATTGCTCAGAACCCAGGCTCCCTGCTCCTGCCTCCCAGGCCCAGGGGATGGTGCTGCCTGGGAGGCACAGCCATGATTTCCACCTCTTGCAGGGTTCCTGAGGTGGTTGCTCAATTCTGACTTTGTTTTCCGTGAGCCTGCTGCTCCTGTGCTCTGATTTCCTCCCTTTTCTCGGTAAATGCAGATTGACAGCTGCAAACTTTCTGCCTATGGAAATTGTGCCTCCATCAGCATCTCCTTCTGCAGGAACTCTGGTAATTTCTGGAAGATTTTTGTCTTCCCCAAGCCTCAGCTTAGACAATAAACAAAGCCAGACAAATGCTTTTTCAGTCTGGAAAGGCACAAATAAGCAACCTGTACTTGTTAAATTAGGCACTATAAAAATGCTGAGCTTTAAATCATTATCCCAGTAATTATTGTCATCATTGTGGTTATTAGATGACATAAGATTTTATTGCTGATAATTTGGAGGCTTTGATACATTTATTTGAACTGACTGCTCCTTTGGCTAAGAATAATTGCTTAAATTTCTCTCTTGGGTTTTTGCTTCTATAAAAGGATTGTTGACCTTGAAGCTTTTGCTTTATTTTGGATTCTTGTTCAAATGCAAATACTGAGACAATCCTAGAGAAAAAAAGTGACTTTTTCCAAGCAGAAAGTGGAATTTAGAGAGCTTGGACAGAGAAGCTAGGTTTTGGGTTGTCAGAGACCCCCAGCTTCTCTCTTACTCCTTTTTTATTATTATTTTAAGAGTAGAAAGTAAGCTTTGCTTTTCCATAAGCAGCTGTTGATGTGTTCGAGTGCTTTGGCTGCTGAAGGTTTGCTCTGGGGGTGGATGGAGTTGATGGAAATTCTGTGGAGCTGCAGGTTCCGTGGCCAGGAACCTGCCCCAGGACATGCTGTGTTTGGGGGATGCACCAATTCAGCTGTGGTGAGAACAAAGAAAGAGTTTGGAGATAAATCAAGGAGAAAAAAAGAGCTGGGTAACAGCATCTAGCGGTGCCAGGCAGGGTGACAGACTCTGGAGAGCTCTGAAATGTCATGGTTTCATGCAGTGTGCAAATAAGGATGAAATTGAAAATCAGCTCTTTTAGGAGAGGTAACTCTTAATTTGCATGAAATAATAATCAAATCATTATCAGGCCACCTTAAACAGCCCCACTGAAGGTCACTTGACTGCACAGACACCACACAAGCAGCTCTGTCTGGCATCACTTCGGAAGGAGAAGGATAATTACCGTGGGATCTGTTAATTTCTGTGTCCATTGATCAGGTGTGTGTTCCCAGCTAATAACTGCCTGCAGCCTGCAAACACTGACAATTGCTTGACTCTCAGGTGGTTTTGCAAGACTGAACAATGTCTCAGCCTGAAGCTGGGAGAAACTGAGGCAAAGCAGGAATGGGACACAAAGTTCTTCAACAATTCTCAGTCAGGTGAGTAAGATTAGAGAGTCCCATGGCAAGGAGGCTCCTTGTGGATAACAGATGAGTCAAAGACCTTCCATCCATAATTCAAACCCACCTGCTTTTTGTGGGAAAGGGAAGTGGGCACCTGTGCTGCAGAGAGCTGAAGTGTTGAGACTTGAGCAGAGGCTTCCCAGGGCCACTCTCAGAGCTGTCAGCAGTGACATTCTCACTGCGCTCTGCCTCCCTTGCCAGGAAAAGGTTGCAATCTTGGCAGCACAAAGAAATAATCATGTCTGGTCAAGTGTGGCACAAAGGAGTTGAACTCCAACAAAGGGGAAAGCCACCTGGTTTTGGATGATTTATAGCCATGGCAGGAGAGGGTCAGGCTCAGCTCCTGGAATAAGCACTGAGCAAATGTTCAGTGAATAAGCTGGAATAAGCACTGAACAAATGTTTTCTGTTTGTACTCGCTGATTCAAACTGCATAGCCTTTATTAGGCTCAGACAGAAATGGGGGTGCGATCCCAGTAATGTGGTCTGAGCTGTACATTTTCATTGTTATTCTTCCTATTCGTGCCTCAGACGGTTTTTCTATTGGGTTAATGGCAAATACTCTTAAGTAATGACAGGGGTGCAGGTTAATTATTCAGTAAGTGCTGTTAAAGACAGCAGAGTTTCCTCTCCTGTTACAAAAAGATTCAATTTCCCACCATGTCATTAAACATCCTCACTTAAGAGGCCTGAGAATGAATCATTGCCTCTGATTTAGGATCATCAAAAAGCACATAGCTGCTGCCTTATTTAATTGCCTTGTGATTTAATGTTAATGACATCCACGTGTCCCTGCTCTCAGGTGTTAAAATGGATCCGGTCTGGGGGCTCTCTGGGTCGGTCTGGGGGTTCTCTGGGCCGGTCTGGGGGCTCTCTGAGCCAGTGGAACCCAGCTGTGCCTGGTGGGGATGCCCCACACAGACCCCAGGTGCTGGAGCTGCCTGGAGCAGCACACGGAGGTCTGGGCAGCCCAGGCTGCAGAACAAAGCCCATCCCTGTGCAGGTGTTAATTGAAGAGCCTGCATCCCTTCCCCTGTTGAAGTCTGAGCTGGGTTTAGCAGCTAAAGGAAGAGTTGCTGTGTTGGGTGCTCAAAGGTTGCACCTGGTGGCTGAAGTCTGGACAGGATGATCTTGGAGGTGTTTTCCAGCCCTCAGCATTCCCTGACTCCATGAAATGTGCTTTTCCTGTACAACAGGAATGCAGTGGAAGTTCAGAGCAAGGTGTTCCCCCAGTCCCAGGGGGGAATTGTTCCCCTCAGCCCCACCAGTGCTGACCTGGGGGGCACGAGGGGCTCTCCTCTGCCTCCCTTTGCCTCTCCTCCCCCTCGTGTCTGCAGGAGTGCACAGGGATTCTTTCCTTCCGGGGCCAGGCACTGTTTAATTACGAGTGACAGTGATAACAGTAATAACAATTATGGTAATAGTAATAATAATGGTAATAATAATGATAATAATTCTTAAAATCCTCTCGAGCTGCCCATCTTCCACAGCTGAGCTGAGCATTATCCCACAGCCAGCCTGGGGGCACTGGGGTTGATGAACTTGCTCTGGGCTGGTGCTGGAGCCTGAAGGGATGCTCAGTCAGGAGAAGCCCACAGTCAAACAGCAGGACTTGAGCAGTGCTGCAGCCCTGCACGGCCAGGGCAGGCACGGGACCAGCAAAATCACAAATTAATGTGCAAAGCACCAGCAAATGAGGGGAAAAGGGGAAAAAGCTCTAAGGAGGAAGGTGCTGTGAGGTTTGCTGGCAGAAATTGTCCCCATTCCTGCCAGTCCTGGTGAGCAGTGACCAGTGGCACCTCCAGCCCAGCCCTTCCCACCCTCAGACCTCCCCTGGCTGTGTCTGGAGTGGATGACATTCCACGGGATGATGATTTCAGTTTCCTCCTCTGAGTTATTATCAAAGTGTAACATTTGTTCAGATTAACATCTCAGCCCCCTCTTCTATTCTGGGGGGCCCTGAAAGCCTGGGTGATACATCAATGACCAAATGTAATTGCTTTCTCTGAAATATGGCTTTCTAAAAGGAAATCTGACTGGGCTGCATGTAGTGAAGGATTTAATTTATGTCGAAGCAATGGGTCTGAAAAAGGAGGAGGAGGAAAAGTTGTGATAGGGAGGCTGAATTCATCTTCAGTTATGAATAATAAATGATTCACTTGGGAATATTTTTTGCTAGATTTAAATGAAATCTCATCAAAAACATGATAATTGGATGTATTTATAAACCTGCAAAGCCCACTCAAGGGGGTTCTAGTAATATGGACAATACTAGAGGTTAACCATAAAACCAGTCAGAATTTATTGTTGCAAGGAGTTGTACCTGTGATGGTAATCCCTGGAAAGTGAGGGCTTGACAGACTTGCTCACCCTCTATTTCTGAATTGCCTCCCAGAAATGAGGAAGTGCTTCTTGGCTGAGCAAAGCTGGGAAAATCTGATGAAGTTGGCCAACAAATTCGAATATTGGTCATATTTGCCCTCCTGGTCAGGGAAAACCATTGATCTGAAAACATTTCCCCTGGCAGGGTGGGGAGGGGCTGGGATGGAATCCCAGAGCAGCTGGGGCTGCCCTGGAGCCCTGGCAGTGCCCAGGGCCAGGCTGGACAGGGCTGGAGCAGCCTGGGGCAGTGGGAGGTGTCCCTGGGGCAGTGGGAGGTGTCCCTGGGACATTGGGAGGTG
>VYZP01061408.1:0-42325 GCA_013400635.1 Hypocryptadius cinnamomeus | reverse complement strand
TCTACTTAATGACCAACCACGGTCCTGCTGTGTGGACTCTCTGAGCAGCCAGGGGTTTGTGTTATTCATTCCATTCCATTCTTTCTTTTCTAGCTTTCTGATGGATCCTTTCTCTCTATTCTTTTTATATAATTTTAGTATAGCAATATAATATAATATAATATAATATAATATAATATAATATAATATAATATATCAGCCTTCTGAAACATGGAGTCAAGATTCTCATCTCTTCCCTCGTCCTGGGACCCTTGAACACGACCACACTGCTCCTGCCAGCAAGGAGCTGCTGTGGTGTCCCCAAGAGAGGAGAGAACAAACGACTGATCTCAGCTTTCAGCCTCAAGCACCGACCCTTCCAGCGTTTGTCTGGGTTTTCTGTGGGATTCCTTCCCCGAGCCCCACAGGGTGCCCCACACCTGCCCCTGCTGCATTTTCCAGAAGAGAGTGATGGTTATTTCAACATGGTCCACAAAACTCTGCTTTGGTCATTTGGCCTCTCTGGGTCACGCTGGCCTCATCTGCATGCAGGGAGGCACCTCCTCCTTGGTTTAAGGGCTGTAACATTCTCTGCTGATGAAAATACTTTGATAGGGGTTTTGGGTTTTTTTTCCTTCACAAATTATCAGGTCATTTAAAGAAATGAGCTCATTTTAATCTAATTCTGCATGTGCAACTGTCTGGAGAGTTATTTTCAGCTCCAGTAGTTGCAGCTTGCAATTATTCTGCTTCCTTTAAGAAAAGAAAAGTAACAGCTCTATATTTTATGCAAATTACTGGTGATCTTTCAGAGCAACTTGTGTTTAGGAGAAGTAACAGGAGAAATAAGAGGCCCAATGGATGGTAATGTGGGTTTGAAAAAGCACAGAGGAAGTAGGAAAATATGTAAAGATCATTAAAATATTAACATTTGACCACTTAGGCAGGAATATTTCAATTAAAAGCCATGTAATTCTTGTTGAAGTGAAGAGAACAGCTCCTAACTAACCGTGGCTTCTGATGGTGAAAAAGCAACTTTTTAATTTCATTTCCTTAATTGCTGTGGTTCAGATGTGCACCCAGACATTCCTGCAGCTCCCACAGCGGTCACAGAGTTAAGTGGGTGTCAGGGGGTGCCCAAGCACCTCCACCATTCCCGGAGGTGGGGATTGGAGGTGGGAATTGCTGTTTCCCTCTGTTTCCATCCACCTTTGGGCCCCTCTTGAGCACAAGCTCAGGTTTGTGTGTCGTGTCAGTACAGGCACGGCTGAAGGTCGTGTCCAGTTCCAATGTGCTTGAACTTTGATGCTTATTGTGTGCATTTCCGTGGGACTGCACTGATCTGAACACAGCTCAGCAGCATCTTCGCTGCTGGAAAAATTTTATTTTTCCAGTTTATTTGCTGGAGAAAAGCTGGTGACTGGAATATCACCTTACATGTAAGGATCATTGCTGTTTAAGGGCATAAATCAGCTTTTTTGTCCCTTGTGGAAGAAAGTTCCTCTGATAATATTTCCCTTGGAGCTTTTCTCAGATCCATGGATGACCTCTGTGCCTGTTGGTGGCTCTGGCACAGAGCAGCTGGGGCTGCCCCAGGATCCCTGGCAGTGCCCAGGGCCAGGCTGGGCAGGGTTGGAGCAGCCTGGGACAGGGGAAGGTGTCCCTGCCATGGCAGGGGTGGGATGGGATGGGATGGGATGGGATGGGATGGGATGATCTTTAAGGTCCATTCCCACCCAAACCATTCTGGAATTCCATGGTTCCATGACAGAAGCATCATCCCCCAGGCAGCAGCGAATCTCCTGCCAGGCCCCAACCCTCCAAGGCTGAGGAATGACCCTCCAAAGCAGCCCCACAGCACTGATATTCCAGAGAAACCTCTGGAGCACCTGCCCCAAGCTGCTGGAACCTCCTGTTGCAGGATGTGAACACCAGGAATGACGAGGCTGGGAAAGAAGGGAATGAGGCTGAGAAGACCTGGGAGGTTTGAGGCTGCCACTGGAAACAGGCAGTAAATACTTCTGGCTGCTCTGATGAGATTCCAGATTTACTGAGGAGGTTTTTCAAAGTGTTGTCTGTGGTGCTAAGGCAGAGATTTTTGATAGCAAAGAGGCACTTTTGGAAATTTACTGCCCATTCTCAGCAATCTGTCTGTGTTTAGCAGAGGGAGGGGGATAACCCAGGGAGGGCAGGACAGGAATGTGGGATGGGAATTCCCAGAGCAGCTCTGGGAAGCAGAGGAGGCAGGGAAAGGCTTTTCTGTGGCTTTGCACGGGGTTTTGTGGATTTGCTGAGCCTGGGTAAAGCAGGTGCCTGCTCCCCTGAACCCCTCCAGTTGGGATGTGTGTCCCCGAACTTCACTCCTGCTCCTGATTCTGGTGTAAAGCAGCAGCTCTGGTGTAAAACTCCCCAGAAGCTTGGCTGTGCTCTGGAAACAGCCATACTGCCGTCCCAGCCTGAGAATTATCCCCCAGCTCAGCAAGAATTCAGATTATTTTCCCTGCACCTCACCCCTGCTTTTCCTGCACCCAATCCCCTGAGTCTGGGGCAGCAGGGCCTGGGAGGAGGCTGCACATCCCCAAGTGTCCAGGTGTGATCCTGCAGGCACCCCTCACTGCAGATCTCTTCCTACACCTCCTGTAAGCTGCAGCACAAACGAGCTGATGGGTCCTTAATTAGATTTGAGCGTTCTGTTGTTAATTAATTGCCTGGAATGTTCCAGGATGTCTCCCCCCAACATCCCTCTCCCTGAGGAGCAGCCAGCAGCGGTGCCACGTAGCACAAATTAATCTTTACAACTGTCACATGCCACTTCCCCAGCTGAGGAACCGAAGCCACCATGGAATATTTGTTCCCTACAAAATACAAAGCGATGGAACATCTTCCTTAACAAAGGGATAATTAAGTTTAAATAACAATGTCAAAATATCCTTTTGAAAAATTTCTATTTGCTTGGCTAATGGTTGTAGTCTAGTGCTTTAGGATTTGGTTTTCCTGCTGGTTTTGGGGGGTCATACAAGATCCCAAAGGGCTGGTTGGATTTCTGCAGGTGTGGAAGTTTTCCCCTGTGCCAGGGGTTTGGGATGGGATGTCTTGAAGGTCCCTTCCAACCCAAACCACTCTGGGATCCTGTGATCTAGGAGGGTTTGTCATCTCTCAGTGGTTCCTGGTTAAAAGAAATGGAGCCCAAAATCATGAATATCTCCTCATATGATAAAATACAATGTTGAACTGTTCCCAGGAAGGAATTTCCCAGAGTTTCTGAGGGGATTTCTGCAACGCCACCGTTCATTGCCCTCATTACTCCAGCTGAAAATCAGGGCCATGCACTCCCATGCAGGAATGGGAAATGAAATACTTAAAGGCCCTTTCTGCTGTGTAAGTTAATGCTAAATCACCTGCTTGAAATGAGAAGGCTTTAAAACCATGCTCATTGAAACCCCTGCCCTATTTGATTTTCGTGTGGTTTTTCAGGCAGGTGGCAAAATGAAAGAGTTTTTGGGAAAGCAGCTCCTACACTCAGAGAGTCAGAAGTTTGTTCTCTTAACCCCTCTGAAATTCCTGTGATAAGGAGAAATCCCCCATCTTTATCTTTTGGGGAGCTGCCCTACTTGTAGTAGGGGGTGAGGATGAGGAGGATGAGAGGATGGTGAGAATGAGGAGGGAGGACACTCAAAGGAACCCAGTTCGTTATGGGTGGTTGGAACTGGTCTGTGGCACAGCTGAAGGATTTGTTTGAGGCTTAAAAAGCCAAAGTTAAAGACTCTCAAACTTCAGGATGCCACAAGACTTCAGGGGTGAGGATTTGGGACCTGTGGGGTTAGGTTTGGTTTGGAATCCCAAATGCAGAGGAAGAAGGAAGTTTTGTGGAGTCCAGCACTGTGACAGATGAAGGGTTTTAGCTCTGAGTTTCTGAGTTATGGTAACCTGCAATTTATTGTGAACTTCTATTTTAATTTACAAAAAACTCTCCAAACCAATATTTTCCAGCAGCAGGAAGAAGAGAAAGGATAACCCCAGGTTTGGTTCAGGATGACAACGGCCAAGGAAGAAGCAATTTGTGGAATTCTAAATGGAGGAGTCTCGAGAACGGGCCAGGCAGATGCTGGAGAGGAAGAGGCTTTGGGCAAGGGAGGGAACTGAACTGCCATGGAGATGGGATTTGCTGTGTGTGCATCCAGGCAGTGTTTGCTCTGGCTGTAATGACTGCTATAAATCACAGTGAGGGCTCTGCCTGGCACAGAGCTGCTGCTGCTGCAGCCAAGGGAGCAGAACCCCTGGAGGAAGCAGAGTGTGCTCCCATTGTCCCTCACCTGGTGCCACGGTGACAGCTCCTGCAGGGCAGCGTTTGGGACACCTGGGAGCAGCTGCACTTCCCTGTCACAGACACCAAAAGGCTGCAGGAGCCCTGTGACACCGTCCAGCAGTTCCACCAGCTCACCTGTGACCTCCTGAGTGCCCAGCAGGGTGTGGGAGGGCGACTGGAGAGGGTTCCTGCCCCATGGTTTGTGGAGTCAGGGACCCAGAGCCTGCCCACATGGCCTGAAGATGAAGGTTCTGGAAGAGAAGTGCAGCCACACTCCTGAAGTTGAGCATTTTCTGTGATTATCAGCCCCTAACTTGTCACATTCATATTTTCTGAAAAATCCCTTCACCCAGGATTCCTCTCCTGGGAAGCTGAGAGGCCTCAGAGGAAAACAAAAATAATAATTATCTCATTTGCTTCTCCTGTGTTTTGCTCCTTTGGAATGTGTTTGGAGATTGTTTACCCACAGGTGGTTGTTTCATTGGATTCTGGTGTGAGTTGTTTTGGCTCTTTGGGCAATCAGTGCCAAGCTGTGTTGGGGTTCTGGAGAGAGTCACGAGTTTTCATTGTTATCTTTTAGCCTTCTGTCTGTATCCTTTCTGTATTCTTTAGTTTAGTATAGTATTCATTAATATAGTATAGTATCAGAAAGTAATAAATTAGCCTTGTGAGAACATGGAGTCAGATCCATCATCCCTTCCTTCCTTCCTTCGTCTGGAGGCCCTGCACATCCAACACCCAACCCCCAGCTCTGCACTGCTCCGTGGGAGCTGAGCCGTGCACCAGAGGGGATGGATGTGTGGGCAGAGCTGCCCTGGGCACTGCCCAGCCCTGCACAGGCTGCCCAGGGAGCTGTGGAGCCTCTCTGGGGAGGTTCCAGATCCCCTGCACACAGCCCACTGCTCTGGGGTGAGCAGGGAGGTGGGACTGGGGGACCCCTGGGCTCCCTTCCACTCTGGAATTCTGTGAACTTCCCTAAGGCTCTCGGAATTTTAGGATTTCAGAGTTTCCTGTTTGGCCCCGTGCTCTGCCAGAATTTAAAACACAAGCAGCAGGCTCTGTGGCTACTCAAAAAAAAAAAAAAAAAAAGCTCTTTTTTTTTCCCTTTTGTGTGTGAAAAATGAGTTGCCCATTGAAAGAAGAGCCTGTTCCACACCACTACATGTGTTTCATGCATATTCACAAAGAAGCAGTTTGAAAAATACACTGCTGTGCTCTTGCTGCTGGAGATGGAGGAGAATATTACAAATTCCATTTTTTCCCTACTGCTTCACTTCTGCTGCTGTGCAAACACCGAGTGTTTGTTGTGCTGTTGGGATTAACTGGTGTTTGTTTAAGGTGGGAGAGGTGTTTTTAGAAAACAGATGGATTTGGACTGTTTGCTTCCCCCAGGAACTGGAGGAATGGAAGCTCATTTAGAATTGCTCCCTGTAATTTGTGCTGCTGGCTCTAAGGAGGAGCTGAGAGTCTGCATTTACCTCTGTCCTCTCCACCTCCCCTGCCTGCTGCACTCTGCTTGTGGGGCTCTGGAGGATGAGAAATACTCTGGAAATACGCTCAGACCTCAGACACATCAGCCAGCTTTGGGGCCATTTTTGATCTTTTATTCCGGGCTTTGTTGGGGAGAACAATATTGCCTCAGCACGCAGGGTGGGTGTGCAGATAAATAAGAAAAGGAGCACTGAGATAACACCTGCTGGATGCCACAGGAAATTCCTGATTCAGAGCGTGGCCAGGACACGAGGGAAGCTCTGGAGCAGGTGCTGAGCTCTGGGGAAGCAGCAGGACCTGGCACTCTGCTGCCTTTGCTTCCAGTGCCAGGTGAGCTGAGCACCTCAGGTGTGCCCAGCAGCAGCAGTGCCAGCCTGCAGGCCAGGAGGAAAGAGCTCAATTCAAAGTTTAGTGCCCAAAACTCAGCGTTTGACTGAGCAGAGCTGGGGGCAGAACCTCCAGAGCTCTGCTGCTGATGTGCACCCACTGCCCTCGGGAGGCCTGAGGAGCCTTCCAGAGGTAAATCCACGTGTGACATGAGGAACAAAAAGCTCCTTTGTTAACTCATTTCTAGCATTGAAATATCCATGGTTTAAGGAAAAATTCCTTTCACACTGACCAGGAGGGGAAAGCCCCTGCTTGCTGTTTATTTTCATTATCAGGACACAGGGAGGGTGACATTGGCATTGCCAGTGACACGAGGAGCCCACAAATCCCAGCCCATCCTCTCCACTGCCAGCACAAACAATGAAGAAAGCAAAGAAATAAAATTTCAGGCTTCAGCAGAGGACACTCCAAGTTTCTCCTCTGTTGTACTTTAGTTCTGCTCTGCCAAAGGAAACGGCTCCTCCTCCTGCAGAGAGGGCTAGAGGGATGCTGAACATCAATTCTGGGGGAAAAAAGAGAAATCATTAACAGCAGAGCAAGGGAAAGTGCCCAGAACTGCATAACTTTTTCCAGCTTACAGATGCAAAAAGAGAGAGAGAGCTTCTTGGAGGCTGATGGGGTTTGGATTGCCCCTGGGGATTTATTTGATGTATGATCTGCCTGGGAGCAGGCAGGTACGGTGGATTTCGAGGGCAGTGGAGCACAGCCCAATAATTCAGGAGAAGTTTAACCCTAATGGGGGTTGGGGAGTTGCAGGAGGGGGCTGTGGTGGGATCCCTGGGGGTGTTGGAGGTTTTGTCTCCAGGCTTGGAGCTGTGCTGCTCAGGCCACCCTCCGTGTGGGGCTGGGAGAGCTCTGTGCTCTGCAGGACCCTGCTGGACCTTCCCTGGCTGTGACCAGCTCCTGCCAGGGGTGCTCACCTTCCCTCCCTGTGCCAGGGGCTGGGCAGCTCCTGCTGATGGCCAGAGGAGCAAACCCACGATTTAATTGGTGTGTGGCACCCTGGGGTTAATTACCAGCACTGCCATTCAGTGTCCCTTTGGTTTTCCCAGCTTTCCTGGAAGCTCTGCACGGGCTGGGAAGATTTGCTGCCATGTTATTGACTGAAAACTGCTTACCAAAGTCAGCCAAGAGGAATTTATCCCCTGGTCTGGGACACGAGTGGCCCAGCTGGGGACCCTGGAGATGGGGCTGCTCCTCTGCTCCAGGGGGAGGGATGGGATAATGGGATGGGATGGGATCGATGGGATGGGATGGGATGGGATGGAATGGGATAGGATGAGATGGCATGTTCCCTTCCCTTGGGGGCACTGCTGGCATTGCCCTGGGCTGCTGACATTGGCATTTTAAATCCAATATAAACCAGCAGAAGAGCTATGTAAAAAGAAGGCTTGTGGGGGGGTCACAAAGATTTGAGGGGTCAGTTTAGCTCAGCATCCCCTGAGACTCTGGCCTAACATTTCCAAGGAAACTTCCTGACCCTGGGTGACCTGGGGTGATTCCTCTGTGCCATCACCCAGGAGGGATCAGGAGGGAGGAGCTGACGTGGCTGCTCTGAGCTCCAGCCCAGCAGGTGCAGGGGAGTCAAGAATGGATCATCACATCTGTTCAAAGCCCAGATCTTGCAGACACAGAAATGTTTGTGTCACATCCACATCCTGACAGAGCAGGGAGCAAGTCCTGACTGAGATTTCAGGGACTCTTCAGGAGATATGACTGAAAACCAGGTTTAAGGGAAATATTGCCACAGGATTATAGGCCAAGAAATTGAAGGGTTTAGAATTGCTTGGGCTTTTTTTTTTTTTAATGAGAGCTTGCTAAGAAAATGGCACAAAAGAGTGAAAAATCCTGGCTTTATAATGAAGAAAAGGAAAATGTATTTTAAGGTGCAATAAGTAGAGCATATTCAGACAATTCTGAGTTTCTGATATAACCATGTTACACTGCAGTGCCAGTCACCTGCATTTTAGAATTTTGTGTGAGGGTATCAGAGCTGGTGAGAAGTTTAGAACATTTGTATTTCTGTCATCAAACAAGAATTATTTTCAGAAGCAGAAGGTGGAAGGGGTTTGTCCCTGTGTGGCTTAGGGACAGTGCATTAGACAGATATAATTATGTTCCTCTCATTCAGACATGACAGCAGCGCTGCTCCCACTGTTCTGCCAAAAGAAATTTTTAAATTTAAATGGAAGACATTTCCCCCTATATATATATATATATATATATTTTACTTGGAGAAAACAATAATTCTAAATCTATCCTGATTTTCAGCCAAGTTTCTCTTCCTTCTCTCCCATTCCAGCAGAGCAGGGGACTACAAAGCTCCCAGACTGGCACTTCTTTGATCACAAATATGAAGATGGTGCATGAGAGTAATTAAATTTTTCCTCTCAACTAATTGAATTTGTTAGCCAAAGAGGGGGAAAGGCTTTATTGCAAACAGGAAGAGGCAGCTTCTTCCACCTGACTTTACTTGTACTTGACTAACTACTTCATTAGAGCCCGGGCAGTCCAGTGGCAGATCATTAATTTCCAGGGCTGGAATCTGGGAAGGGAAGAATTAGGAGGGGGCTGCTCTGCCCAACCCAGCCTAACTGTGTTAATTCTTATTAAAGCTAAGCCTTAAGTCTGTTCTCATGCTGCCTCTGTCATGTTATGGATTAATTGAATGAATTAAGACAGCAAATGCAAAGATGCAAAAGCCAATGCTTTTTTTTTTTTTTTTTCCCTTCAAAAAAAGCAAAAGCAAATGCAAATCACTGTGGTTTTATCAGAAGGATGTGGTTTCCTGCTGGAAAAGGTGATGGCTGCTAAAAAGTGGGGCCACAGCTGAGGGGGTCAGGGCAAAAGCAATTTCATGTGGTGTTATTTGTCCTCCGTGTTTGTATGCCTTTTTATGCATCCCAGTTCCCATCCCTGGAGGGATTCCAAGCCACGTGGATGTGGCACTTGGGGACATGGACTTGGTGATCATGGTGGGTTTTGGAGGCCCCACCCTCTGGGGCATTGCCTTCCAGCCCCAGCTCCTGCAGGACCTGTGAGATATTCACTGAGGTAACAGAAACCTGTGGAGGAATGAACAACTGCATTTCAAACCAAACCAATTCATTTAACACTGTACATAACATTTCTCCTCCTCAGCCATCAGCTCATCAGGGCCTCTGCCTGTTTGTTTCACTGCACAGCCATTATTGCCAGCTGAGGCAATTGCTGCTGGCACAGCCTTCCTCTGCAGTTACCTGTTGCTAAAACCCTTTTATTTCGGCTGTAACTTTTTTCCCTGCCTTTATTGCATCTGCAAGGATCCAGTGCAGCTGCCAACAGCCCCGTTGGTGGGACTGAAAGGTTGTTTGCACAGAGGAGAGCACTCAGCCCAACCATGCTGTAAAACCAGGACAGGGGCATTGTTTTCTGGAGCACACAGACATGAAATTTGATGGCAGCACTTCCAGCTTCATTAAGTTCTTTCCAGGGCCTGATAAAAGTGGCAATCATGGAAAAGCCTTTTGGAGGAGAAATTCTGGTTTTTTTCAGTGGGAGCAGGGGGCACAGCAAGAAGAAAATAACATTTATTTCATGCACAGGCAATGGGTGAAGCTCTCTAACGTGAGGCACAAAAAATAGGGAGCATTTTGCAGGATTTTTCCTTCTCACAAGCCTTGCCACGTATTCACTCATTCCAAACCTAAAAAGCTTTCCAGATTTTTGGTGTTCATTCATTTAGGCAAAGTTACAAAGGCCAGGAGAGGAAAAAGTGAATCACTGGGGATTCAGAGAGCTTCCATTATTTCCACAGTCATGCAAAGCATGAACTCCTGGAGAATCTGACAGGTTTCCAGGTCTCTCACCAGGGGGAGGGTGGTTTAAGTGCTTTACAAGATTGCTCTCAAAGTTGTTAGATGATGTGTGATAGAAGCAAATCTGGAGCTCCCAAAGACTGGGGGTAGTAAACATAATTCTGTTTAGTGTTCTGCAGCTCCACAAAAGGATTTGTTGATTCCCACAGTGGTTACATTGATTTTATACCTTTCTGAGCACACAAAATAGCAATTAGTCAATGCTGCACATTGCATTTCTGACAGGTATAAAATTATAGTGCCAATTAT
Organism: Hypocryptadius cinnamomeus; assembly: GCA_013400635.1. Lineage (NCBI taxonomy): Eukaryota > Metazoa > Chordata > Aves > Passeriformes > Zosteropidae > Hypocryptadius > Hypocryptadius cinnamomeus. The sequence goes on along the minus strand of VYZP01061408.1, from coordinate 32,056 downwards.
TTTGCACAGGTTGATGAACAACAGTAGGGGTTTCTGAACAGTCTCTAAGACAGTGCTGGCAGAGAAATCTGTCACTTCAATGTTTGAAAGGTGTGACTGTAATTTCCAATACAATTGAATAAAAATCTTTGTGATGTGTGCATGCTGTACAGTTATTATAATGATGGCCTCCTCTTTAACTGACACATAATAACATTTGTTAGATTTTAACCACTGCAAAGTAATTTAGTAGTATCTGGAGTCTCTCTGACTTTACCCTTCCCAGAGGAATAATGTAAGGAGTTCTGAGCTTCCAGTTTGGGGGAAATAAATCTGTATCACCTGACCACAGAAAATCTTTACCCATTTGTGCCACTTATTTCACTTCCAGGCAGCTGAAACAGAACATTTCCTCCAGGGCAAGTGGAATTCCACACCTCCAAAAAGGTGGGGTTTGCACAGAGGTTCAGTTTAATTTTAACCTTTATTTAATTTGAATTATTTCATCTCTGTCAAACGAGTGAATGACAATTCCAACAAGCTCTGCTGCTGCCTTGGGTTGCTGAGAGAGAGCTCATGAGTTCTGCTCTGTCCTCCAAGGGAATTTTCCAAGCAGGAATGTCCTGCCAGGGAGCTCACACACTGTCACTGCAAAGCCCCATGAGTGACAGAAATGTTGGGAATTCCCTGGTTCAGAGCTGGCATGGGAGCTCACACACTGTCACTGCAAAGCCCCATGAGTGGCAGAAATGTTGGGAATTCCCTGGTTCAGAGCTGGCATGGCATGGGAGCTCACACACTGTCACTGCAAAGCCCCATCAGTGACAGAAATGTTGGGAATTCCCTGATTCAGAGCTGGCATGGCATGGGAGCTCACACACTGTCACTGCAAAGCCCCATCAGTGAGAGCAGTGCTGGAAATTCCCTGTTTCAGAATTTGCCTCCCCTGTGCTGCTCCAGAGCAGGAGGGGCAGGGACACCGAGCTCTGCAGGGCTGAGAGGGGGAAGAGAAGGAGCTTAAATGAAATAATGAGGGATTTCCCACTTTGTCTCGTTCAGAACCCTGTGATGCAGCAGCAAGGAAATGGGGATAAATTTCACTGTGTTCCACCCCGTTCTGGGGAGGTCCTGAGGTGATGTGGGACTTCCCCAAACCCCTCACACCAGGATCATGTAAAGGATGAAGGGATGATCACAGGACCTCTCCTAGGAGGAAGGGGTGAGAGAGCTGGGATTGCTCAGCCTGGAGAAGAGAAGGCTCTGGGGCAAACAGCAGACACCTGTGGAAAGGTGATTTCCAGAGGATGTGGGAATTGTCTCCATGCTCCTGAGGAGGTGAGACGGGCTGGATGTGATGCCAGAACAGCCCTGGACCCTCTGCTTGAGGTGGTCCCAGTACAGGTCACTGGGAATTCCCTGCACTGATGGACCCAGAGTGGGGAGGAAAATCCTGCCCCAGCTCTGGGATGTCTCACCCACAGGGGACAAACAGAGATGTGTTCTGTGTTCTTCATTGCTCAGTGCTGCACATGGGTCAAACCTGCCAAAGAAAAGCCCTGTAAAATCCTAACCCAGGCCTGGTGCTGGGCTAAGTACAGCTGATGGCTGGGCTGCCAAGGATCTGTGAGAATCAGCCTGCCAGAACCAGCCTGCTGATTCCCTGAGAAAGGAATCATTATCCTTCAGAACGATTTTGTACCCATGAAAGAAGAATGCAAACATCTTTAAAGGAAAAGGTCCACGCACACTGGCAGCTACTAACCAATGAACTGGGCAGCAACAAGTTATTAACCAGTTAGAATGAAAAATTGTGCTTTTGGAAAACCATGTCAATATGAGCTGTGTGGAATAAAGAATTGGCTATTCCTGCATGGAGAAAAGGTGTCTGCTCTGTCTCTTCACAGTTCAGGACCTTGATTTGTGCCCCCTGCATTCCTCTGTCCTGGAAGCCTCACCCAGCTGGGCACGGACTGTCCAGGAGGGTCCCTGGAGCAGAAGGTGAGGCTGGATCTCAGGTGGAGCTTTAGGCTGGGGAAATTCTCTCCTTTTTTTCCCCAAGAGAGGAATGGAACACGTTCCTGCCCTTTTTCCTCGCCAGGTTCCACGTGAAAGACATCTTGAGGCTGGAGAAATGAATTGGCAGAAATATTTGGGGAAAAAAATACAGAACATCCCATTTTGATGAACTGCTTCTCTCTGAGGTTAAGCTCGGTTTTGGCACCACAACATTAACAGCAGCGAATTTTAAAGTGTCAGATTTTGTTACTGAGGCTGAGGATGGAACTGCCCCCCAAAGGGAATCGTTTCCTTTCTGCAAACAAATGAGGCCATCAGAGGCAGGATTCGGGCTCACTCCAGAGGGTTTCCCCGGCTGGAATTCTGATTTTAGATCTGGATTGGAATTCCCAATTTTGATAAACTTCATTAGGTTGTAATCAGTGCACGTGTGAGGCTGAGGGAGAAGGGATGTCTGGTTTCTCATTCTCAGCTTTTTATGGAGGAGAATTTCCCTGGAATCGCAGAGATCCCGAGGAGCAGCATCCCGGGGCAGGGCTCGCTAATCAAGGCGTCATTAACGCTAATGAGCTGAGGTGAAGGCAGTGGAACTGCAGCCTCTGGAGGAGCTGGGAACGGGCACAAATTCCTGCCTGGCTCTGGCAGATCCCGGGGCACATCCCAGCTGTTCCCCATTCCCTTGGTTGTCCTCATGGGATGGTCCCTCCCAGGGGTGGGGGCAGAGGGAATTTAAGGCTCCCAATTTCCTCCTCCATCATTTTTTCTGAGCTGGGACCTCGTTTGCTGCTTCCCTCCAGCCAAGGACCTCATCCAGCTTCTTCCAAAGGTAATTTTTTGGGTCTGAGGTCGTGTGAGCCAACCCAAGTGCCAGGGGTGAATTTATTTAACCCAAACTGAACAACAACATTTAATTTCTGTACCCTTGAAATCCATTTTTATAGCCTGAGGTTTGCCTGCTCTGCCCCCCTGCAAGCAGCTCTATGCTGTAATCATCTAGGCAAAAGGGAAAGAAGTCCTAAAACTTTCTTCTTTCCTGATGGCATTTTAACAATTTGATAAAAATTCATTAGGTGTGAATTTGGGCTGGAAATTTAGATGTCTCCTGAATGAAAGCTTTCTATAAATGTGTTTAAGAACCTGAACTGTACCCAGCCATTGCCCTTTGGTTAAGGGGAAGGTTTTTCTTGTGCCAATAAAAGTAAATTCTCTTCATTCCTTTCACCTTTACCCTCCTTAACTCAGGAACTGTGTTTGGCAGCTTGCTGAGTCTCTTGAGTTTTCTTGAAATCTTTATTTTATTCTTCCTTTTCCTCTGGGAGAGTTGGAGTTTTTGGGAAGAAAACTTTGTGCATTTGGCCTCGAGTGGCTGACTGAGGCTGTGCAGTGTCTGGTTGCTTTTAGTGGGGCTAAATTTGACCCCATTTGTCCTTTCCCAGCTGGGGACCCTGGAGATGGGGCTGCTCCATGGGGAGGGATGGGATGGGATGTTCCCTTCCCTTGGGGGCATTGCCCTGGGCTGCTGAGATAAGCATTTAAAATCAAATATAAGCCAGTAAAAGAGCTGTGTAAAAAAGAAATCCTTATGAAGGTGATGGTCATTTAGAGACAAACAATATTCTGGTTTTTGCTGTTGTTTTCCTGCTGCATTGCTGATGTGTAGCTCGACCCAATGCAAGCACCAGCTATTGTTTTTCAGGTCAACTTTTGATTTTAATGAAGTGGAATAAGTGGTTTTGAATCGGTTATCACGCTAAGGAGAGAAAGGCCAGGGAAGTGCTCAGTTGGTTTGACGGGCCAGGTGAAATATTTCCCAAATTAGCAGCACATTTAGCTCTAAGGAGAGCCCATGAGTGAAATTTCCCTGCTGATGTTATCGGGGGAAGGGAATTACAGCAGCAGCGCTTGGCAGGGGAGGCTGGCAGGAGCTGCAGCCTGGAGTTCCTGCAGGAGCAGCACAGCAGAGCCAGGGGCAGGAGGAGATGATGTGAATTAGGAATGAACCTGCTCAGCCTGGGAGGTCTCAGCACATCTGGCTGTGGAACAGCTCAGAGCTGCAGCTGAGCGTGGCCAGGGCAAATGGCTGCAATTCCCCCTGCAGTACTCGGGACAGAGGTGGAGGAATTTGGGACTGGGAAGGGTTTTGTTAACTCCAGCAGTTTGTAAGTGCAGCCATCTGGGCCTCGTGTGGCCTCTGTGAGAGATCCAAGCACTTGCTTGGTTTCTGCATTAACCACAAAGAAGTTTCTCACTCAACTTTGCTCCCACGGTGTCTTTTGCCAGAACAACACTTTGGTAGGGAATTGCTCATCGGGGTTCTCTCACCACTGAATGTATTTGATTTGTGTCTGACAACCATGGCAGCACCTGTGCTTTGTCCCTGTAGCAGCAGAGGAGGAATTGAGTCGATTCTGGTCCCTACCAACCCTGCCAGAAATGCAGAGTGTGGTGGGCACTCCCTGCTCCTGAGCCACCAGGTTTGCCCTGGTCACGGATGTTTTTCAGCCTCATTGGTTGTAGAATTCATTTACAAAGCTCTCTTCAGGGAGTTGCTGCTTTATTGCTGAAAAAGCATTTGTTTGTATAGTTTATTTTTGAAATATTGTAGTTTCCTTCTGTGGGGAGTCCAGAGTCTGGGTTTGAGATATTTGGGTTGGTGTGAAGAGGAGCAGAGCCAGGTAAAGGCAGGGGGTCTCTGACTCCAGCCCACATTCCCAGGGAGGAGGGTCCCAGGTGCTCTGTCCCCCTGGAGTGCAAGGCCAGGAGAGGGATTTTGGATGTGGATGTTTTTGCTGCTTCCATCAGAACTCTCTGCTGTTACTGCACCTGGAGGAATTGCTTCCCTTCTGTTTGCTGGGTCTCAGCAGTTAAATGGAAACAGCCTGTTCTTATTTTCTTAACAGAAACAATCTGAGGCACTTCCCAGAAGGTAGGGATCATGAATAATGAAAGATTTTATTTTTAATTTCCAGAACAAAATAAGACTATGAAATGGTTAGGCAAAACACTTGAATCCAATTAGGAAACAACTCGGTGAAGAAGAAAACATTGACACTTATTTTGAGTATTTGATTCCCTACAATATCAATTTAAATGTAAATTGTGCTTTGGAGAAGAATGCTTCCATCAGAGGCTAAAAGCATGTGGTTTATGCTCAGTGTTTTACAACTGGATTATCTCAGACCTGGGTTTATAGTTACTGCCTGTGGGCAGAATTCCACCTTAGCACTTAGAGCACAGGCAGTAATACCCTTGTGCATCTATTTTTTCAGCGGATTGGTGATAGAATTGTGTGATTAAATAAGAAATTTTATGATTTCTTTTCCCGTGGTAGACTGCAATCGGTATATTTAGGTTTGATTTTGGCTATAAAGTTTGTAGCCTGCGAATAAGTGGGATAAGAAGTTGCAGGTTGAATTGTTACTGGCAGAATTGAAGTGCTGAGATCTCAAATATTTAAAGATGAAAGGTCTCAGGAGGAGCCTTGAGCTGTGTTTAGTGCCAGGTGGGGAGGTGTGTTCATGGCTGTGTTTTATCATCTCAGAGCTGGGCTCTGTTCAGCTGGACCCTTCCAGAAAATTCAGTGTCCAATGTTCCCCATGGCAGCTGCCTGAGATCCCTCTCAGGTGCTTCAGGTACCCTAAAACTGCTCAGCTCCTGCCTGGAGATCAGAGCACCCCCAGGCAGTTTGTGTTGTGAGAAATGTCAGAACGCCTGCTAGGAGATGCTGTGAGTAATCCACGGAGCAAGCACGTGGTGTAGCTGGAGACGGAAGAAATGTCAAATAAAATGATGCTGACTGTTATTCCCAGAATCTAACGAGGTTTTTTTAAAAGTATCTCGAGTGTGTGAATGCATTTCAGACAAGCTCTTAGTGCAGGGCTTGGATCTCTTCAAATGCAGGTTTCTCACCAGCCTGGCTCTTTCAGGTCTGGCTTTCAGCAGCTCCATCCAAATATTAAAGGTAATAAATGGTCCTGTATAGCTGCACTTGAAAATAATCTCTTAAAGCAGTGGAAATGTGAAGGCTGAGTGGTTCATATTTCACATTTCTGCTGTGAAATACGAGCAGGCAGGGCCATGGCAGGAAAGGGTGGTGACCTCTGCCAGGAGCTGAGGAGCACCAGCCTCACAACCTCCTCACCATGGCCATGTCCTGTGGACTCAGGCTTTTTTCATTTTTGAAAAGGAGATCTAGTTCTTCATATTTTATTCATATTTTCTTCCAGTTTTAGCAGTGCTTGAATCCTCATTTTTCCTTGTGTTTTCCTTAACAACCCCATGGCTGTTGGGTGTGGAGCTGACAGGGGCTGGTTCAGAGCTGTTCAATCCAGGAATTGCCTTGCACTGCCCTGCAAACAGGGATTTGTCCCTTCTTATTCCCAACATGTGTTTGTTACGCCCTGGATTGATGTGTCAGGGCTTTTTTTCCTTTCCTTCAGAAACTTTCCTCTGTGTTGGCACTTGGCAACTTGGTACTTCAGCCTTGTTGTTCTGCTCTGTTCGTATTTTTAAAATGTGTGCTCTACAGGCAGAAAATAAATTCTGAGGTGGAGGGCAGCCGTGTGGAACAGCCCCGTGTCAAAGGCAGATAAAATATCTCCCACTCACTGACAGCATTAGATTTTTGTCACCCCGTTAATGCTGCTTCCATATCACTCAGGAGGAGAAACACTTTGCTTCTTGATTTATGGGCCCTGACAGGAAAGTGTCCAGGATGATTAATTACAGCCCTAAATGACAGTGCCCTCATTCACACCTCCCTGGCCTGGATGATTGAAATTAATAAATATATCTGTAAGGCTGTGGAATTTGCCATTGCCTGTTCAAATATTGATACACTTGACATGCTGGGAAGGGATTTAGCAGAGGCAAAGCCTTGCAGTCAGTACCTGGCTACATTTAATAGCAGTTTGTAGGGAGGGAAAGAAGCAGAAGATTCTGGAACTGATTGGAAGGCTATGAATAATTTTCAGAGAAAATGTTATGACATTTCTTTGGCAGTTTAAACCCTTGCTTTCTGCAAGTGTTTTGATGATTTTGTCTTTATATTTGTCATTTATTGTTGAAAATATTGGCTTTGAAAGTCTATAAATTATTTTTGGGGCTGTGTCTGACACGTTGGGACTCTCACGAAGCTCTGCCTTGCCAAGAGGAGAGCACAGCCACTGGAGCATCCAGAATGATCTGTTCCTGGTCTAGACACCTCCTTTTAGCCCTTGTTTGGGTGACTCTGAGGAGATTCAGTGACCTGGGGTGTGAGCAGGCTGTCAGGGCGTGCAGAAGGAGCAGAATCCCATCTGGAGGCAGAGCTGGGGTTTGTGGTGACCCTCAGGGGCTGCCAGAGCTGGGAGGAAGTGCAGCCCCACCTCAGGAGGGATGCTGGGCTCCATTTTCCCAGCTCCTCCAGGTTATTCTTGGAGCAGCTCTTGCCCATGCTGGGTGAAGGTTCCAGCTGCTGAGAATCTGCAGTTTGCACATAGAATTTCACCCACACCCCTGGGTCAGCTGGGTGGTGCCTCTGCCTCCCTGGTGACTGCAGCAGGGCTGGGAGGGCTCAAGCAGCCCCTTTATTCTGGAGGTGGAAAAGGAAAGTGAGTGCTGACCCCCCAAAGCAGGGAGCTCTCAGTGCAGCCTCCTCAGGGGTGCAGCAGGGCCCGAGGGGATCCCTCATTACCCGAATTTATCAGCACTGAAACCTTTCCTTCAGATCCCTCAATGTTGCTTTTTCGGGGCAGCTTCACTTCCAATTCCATCCGTGCGTTTGCAGGGGAAGCCCAGCGTGGAACAGCCGATGTGGGGCTGGCTGTGACTGCTCTGAACCAAACTCTGTGTTCAGGCTCCAACTGGAAATCCAAGCCTTCAAAGGCTAAATGGAAATTTTCTGTGTTCAGGCTGGTTTTTCTGCATTCACCTGAAACCTGTGCTTGTCCAGGTCCTCCTCCTGCGCCCTCGTGGAAAGGCAGTGCTGCCTTTTGGAGTTTGCTTCAACTGCAATATTTTCATGGAGTTTATGGCCAGCTTTCCTTTCAACTTGAACTCTCTGCCTCAGCCCCCTGTGTGCGGAGTGGAGATAATTTTGCTGCCTTACCTTGTCAGTTTAATTAATGTTGTGGAGCATTCAGATAGCGACAAACAGCCGAGAAAAGCCCAAAGGAAATGAAAAATTCTTTCTTGGGAGCAGTGTTTGGACAGTCGGCAGCAGATAAGGCGCAGACACACGCTGAAAAATGAGGCAACCCCGAAATATTAAATCCAGGCTCGTTTGCGAGGGAGGATTGAGCTCGGTGTGCTCAGGGAGCAGACACACGTGGGGAAGGGCTGAGGATGTAATTAAAGACTTGCAAATGAGGGAGCTGCACAGGCAGGTGGGGCTGAGAATGGGAAGACAAAGTTATGGCATGTCACTAATTTCTGTAATTATTGAGGGCCTTAAAGGAGATGTTCTGGCTGGTTTTGCCCTGAGCTTGTACTAAAATCACTAAAACCACGAACACTTTTATTTAAAAAAATGAACCACTTAAACTTCAATTAGAAAAAATATTTCCCTGTGAAAATCTATTTTCTTATTATTTCTGGGTGGCTTCTGATAGGAAAATATGTTATGGATTACAGGGACAGATGTTCTACAGGAAAAACATGGTTTATTCTCAATTGAACCTTTAAAGAGAAAAATAAATGTAGACAGGCACTAAATGTGGGGGTTTTGATTGGGTTTTCTTTCTATTAATATGAGAATATCCCCTGATGTGCCTGAAAACCCACCTGCTTGAGGATGAATTAATTTGGCCGTGATTTTGTGCTGGTGACATGAGGGAAATGATGCTCAGTGCTCTGAGGCTTCCAGGAGGACTCCAGCAGCTGGGAGGTGATGGCGTGAGTGGCTACCACATGTGCTAACTCCTGCCTTTTATTGGCTGCCAGGGCTTCCAGAAGCTGCTGACAGCTTCATTTCCATGAAGGGGAGGGGGAATTGCAGCATGATTAGGTACAGGTCATCTGGGGGTAAAGCTGAACATCCAAATTCATGTCAGGAGCCCTTGGTGGGGTGGAATCCGCACCCAGAGCAGTCGTTGTCCTTCATCTGTCTGCTGCAGGGCCCTCCAATGCACAGGGCTCCTCCTGCAGAGGAAAAAAACCCTGAGATTAATTGCAAATTCCATTCACATCGTTCCCCAAATGATTTTTAATTTCCTTTGAATGACAAGCAATTATGGCCTTTTTTCAGGGGCTGCATCGGGAGATAAAATGTCTCTCAAATTCTTTCAGGTATGTTGTTAAACTGTGCTCCTAATTGAGGGCTACAGGAATTAGTGTGAAGTCTAATTGTGAGTAAAGAATGAAATGAAAGATTCTGTAAAGCATCAGGGCTGTTGTTGAATTGTTCACGTTTAAACAGGTGTGGCACGTTCCTTCAAGGACTGCGAAAAATAATCTGGGATAAACTGTGGAGGAATGGAGTGAGCTTGTGTGGAGTGATTTACATTTGTCTTATGGGTCTTGGAAAAGACAAAACTGAATAAAATCTCCTGCTGAATCTCCTCTTCCTTGTCAGAGCCTTGCTGCTGCTCTTGTCTGCACCACTTTAACTCCAAGCAGGGGCTGGTGCAGCATTGTTTGTGGGACAGCATAAAGCAATTTGCCATCCCCAAAATCCCAAAAGGATTTGGGGCTGGAGGGCCCTGTGGCCATAAAAAAATCCCTTTTCTAACAGCAGCAAAGGCCTCTGAACCCCTGTGGGTCTCACTTCTCGTTTGCATCCAGCCCTGGAAGTGCTCAATGCCAGGAGCCCCAGGTGGGGTGGCTGTCACAGGAGAGGGAAGGCTCTGTTTGGAGAACAGATCTGGGGAGAATCCCCATCAATCTGGACCTGCTCAAATACAGTGGCAGACGGCAGGGAGGATAATTTAAGTACTGGATATATGCATGTCAATGAGCTCATTTGCATAGTGTTCCGAAGTAATAAATTGTTACAGCCCTTCCAGCCTAGCTGCCTTTGTGCCAGCAGATCTGAGGAAGGGAGCACAGCAGCCTCTGCACTGACTGAGGGAATAAAACTGACTTTTACTGGAACGAGGAGGAAATCATCCAGGAGGGGCTAACAAGGAATTAATTGTGGCTCCGTTCTGTGCTGGAGCTCTTTGGTGAATGGTTCTGGTGCTCACTGAATGAAGGTTCATGGCTTTGGATGCTGTGATCAGTGAGCTCCACTCCAAAGTGATTTGTGAGCTGTCTGAGGCAGTGGAGATGTTCTCCTCTGCAGAAATACAACCTAAGGGATCTCCTGAGGCAGGGGCTGTTATTGCTCGTTTATCCTCTCGTGGGATCATTGGATCAGCAGAGGTTGGGTTCCAGTGTAAATTATGGACTCCCCAGGGACTCTGAGCTGGGTCTGTGGTGTCTGCACGTGGCTTCTGCTCCTCACAGTGACCCTCCTGCCCCCCTGAGAGGGATGGACTGCCCCCAGAATGCTTCACCTTGGCCTGAGCAGAGCACCCTGCCCAGCAGTGACCCATCCCTGGGAGAGGAGAGGAGAGGGGAGCCTGCAGGGAGCTGCTCCTGCATTTCCTGCAGCCTGCTCTTCTGGTGCTGCAGTGCTTGCATTTCCCTGTTCTGCCAGTGATGTACCTGGAATGAGCCCCACCGGCTGCCCCAAAGCCCCCAATCCCTGCTGGCCCAGAGGGGTCCCTGTGCAGGGATTGTCTTCCTGTAATTCCTGGGGAATTGGGAGATTTGCTGAGGGCTGAAGGCAAACAGGGGTGTGAGGCACTGCCCTTGTCCCGTGCTGGGGAGCTCTGCTGGGAGCAGCAGGAATCCTGCCTCTGTCTGCTTTGGAGGGAGCAGGGGAGGTATTGCTGTGATTTTGGGTGCAAGAGAGACCAAGGGTGCCTGGAGAGCAACTGCAGGAGGGGAAATGGAGGTTATGTACAAGAGGAATTGTTCCCTGGCAGGGTGGCAGGCCCTGGCACAGGTGCCCAGAGCAGCTGGGGCTGCCCCTGGATCCCTGGCAGTGCCCAAGGCCAGGCTGGACACTGGGGCTGGGAGCAGCCTGGGACAGTGGGAGGTGTCCCTGCCATGGCAGGGCTGGGCTTTAAGTTCCCTTCCAACCTAAGCTGTTTATGACTCTAAATAGAATTTCTTGCCTTCCCTGTCAGTGCTTCCACATGTTTGACAAACAGCTCAGCACCCTAATTCTTATTTTTACAGGTCACTGCTGTTTCATATTGACAGTGTCCATCCCCCTCCCTTTATAGTGAACCTTTCATTGATTTATTGTGAGGTTCTTTAAATCCCTCATGGAACAGCAAATAATCTCCTGGCATTTCACACACCTTTTAATTATAGATACATTAGAGAATGGAAATCGCTCAGAAGCAAAAAACACTGCGAACAAAACCCGTAGTTATATCTTTCAGAAGAGAAGAAGTAATTGTAAAGAAAGGGAAGAGTGTGTAGGATCATAAAGGAGCTTACTCTGAGTTGTTTATTCCCTCTGTGCCTGGTATGATGTGTCAGTGAAGCTGAACTCGGCATTTTATGGATCTCCTCCCTGGATTGTCTGGGACACGTGTCCATAAAACCCAGCAGCCTGAGGAACATCACTGCTGCTGTTCTGGAGCTTTTTTATTCCCTGCTTCTTCCCAAACCAGCCTCACTGTGCTTTGTGCCCTGCATGGAGGTGGGATCTGAGCCAGGGGTGCAACTGAGCCGAGGGCTGTGGGATAAGGAATATCCTGAGCTGGAAGGGACCTGATGGAATCATGGAAGGAGCAGCTGAGAGAGGTCAGGAACAGTAATATCAGCAACAACTGCCCGTTTTTCAGCTCTGAACTGATATGCAGGGAGCTGGCAGACAAATGCAGTTAAACTCACTTTGGCCATGATTGCAAAGCACAGCTCAATGCTGCTCACGTTGCTCGAATCTGCTTTGCTGCAGGATAGATGAGGCTCTCACCCACTGAGGCAACATTTGAGCCCTTTTAATTGTCCTTTTAGAAGCAGAATTTCTCATTGCTACCCACCAGTACTCCCAGTTATGCTATGCACATTCCTGAATGGGTTGGAATTCTGGTTCAGTGGGATGTCTGCTGTTGGATCAGCACCTGCTCTCTCTTCAGGGAAATCAGAGGGGATTTATCTCTGATTTGGTGTTTTCCTGAAAAATCTGCACATTAGGAGAGACAAAAGAGCCCTGCCATAACTGCTTAACAGATGCCTCACAGAATAATTCCTAGAACTTTTATTTTTCCCATCAGGAAATTGCTCTCAAGGAACTTTTCAGTGGGGCAAACTGCTCTTGCTGCTTCCATGGGCCCGAGCATCTCCCAGGAATTCTGACTGAAGGGGGCAGAGGGAGGGGGTGTGCTGGGCCTGCAGGAGGAATGAGAGCAGAAATGATGGGGAATGGGGCCCTGGGGGGGCCTCCTCCAGGTGGGAATGGGGCCCTGGGGGCCTCTCCAGGTGGGAATGGGGCCCTGGGGGGGGCTCTCCAGGTGGGAATGGGGCCCTGGGGGGGCCTCTCCAGGTGGGAATGGGGCCCTGGGGGGCCTCTCCAGGTGGAGGTGGCAGGGAATGCGGTGGGAGGGGGATGCAGGGATGGGGGGGATGAGCAGCACGGAAGGGGTCCCTCAGGGGTTTCAGAGGTGTCCCTCAGTGCTGGATTAGCTCCTGCCCTGCCCAGCTCTGGGATGGTGCCCAGTCTGATGAGGAATGTGCCCCGCTCTGGTGCTGACATGAAGGATTTCCTAGCCTGGCCCAAGCTGACATTTAGCAAGGCAGTGTGAAAGGATGTGAGGGAGAATGACCCATCCCCTGGAGCTGTGGGATGGGATCAGGGAACAACCAGCAGGATCCCTGCCAGCTGAGCTTTTCCCCCTCTGCTGAGCAGATATTATCCCACAGACAGCCTGGGACTGAGCTCTCCTGGGTGTTGTGCTGCTTTCCCTAGGATTTTGGCTGATCTTTAGGCTTTGTTACATCCCTGCCCTTCTGCAGAGGTGAAATGGACAAATAATTCCTGCAAAGTTCTGCTTAGGTGTTTGATCTCTGCTGTTCCTGACTGCACAGGGTCAGTGTTACACGTGAGACTCTCCAGCATTTCCTGTCTGTAAATTGGAGTCAAACTGAAATTTAGAAACTTGTGTTGTTGCCTTGGATGAGTTTCTCTCTCCTGAACAGCAGGTTTTAATCCCAGCCCTGCAGAGACAGGCACAGTTTTGCTGTGCAAATAAATTCAGGGTAAATCCTGAAAGTCCACAAAGTCCTGTCTGTCTGGAGAGCTCAAATCCTGGCTCACAAATCCCTCTGATCCCTCCCGTGCCTCAGTTTCCCCCAGCATGTTTACCTGCCCTGTGGCTGGGAGGTGAAGCTCAGCACTGTTTCCGTGTGGTTTGAGACCCATTCACTGAGATAAATGAGTTCCTATAGAAACAGCCCTGCTAAAATGACTCATGCCTGGGAGGTCCACAAAAATCTTTATAGACACACAAGGTAATTAATTAGAAATAGTCCATTACTGGGGAATTGGTTTAGGATTCAATTTTTAATTTAGTATTAAATTGCTTAGGGACTATTTTCTTTTACATTTTCTTATATCCTTAGCTTACTCCACAATCTTTGATACTCTGCTGTCCTGCCATTGGAGAGCAGCCCAATCCCTTGGATTCCCAAAATGGGAGCAAATGGGACCCCCAAAGCCCAAACCTTACCAGCAGGGTTTGTACATAGCTGGGCTGGAGTTGACGGGGCAGTTTTACATTCAGATGTTTTATTTAATATCAAAGTTATATCTAAACCAGCAGCAAAAGCACAAGCAGAACAACCCCGCATTCCTGAGGAGTCCTGGCTCCAGCAAAGGACTGAAACTTTGGGAGGAGGCAGACCCAGCTCTGTGTATGTGCAGACAAATTCTTCTCTTCTGCCATTGGGAGCTGGTTGCTGATTATTTGGGGTTGTTGCTATTTCTGACCTCTTGTTCCATGATTAGTTAACTGACAGAGAATTGCCTGCTCTGTCTTTGTCTTTTCACAATTTTAAATGCTTGGATGCAGCTGATTCCAACCTTTCTTAGCAAGGCTTTTCCTTCAGTTCTTGAGAAAGACTAAACCCCAGACACTGCTTCGAACCAGCAACTTCATCCTAAATTGCACTTCTAGATGGGGATAGAAATAACAGGAACAATCCACCAAAGAAGCTAATCCAAAATTCAGCATCATTTCTGTACCCTGGGCTTGCATTTTGTACATAAGGTAATTTAGAGTGTAGCTCATTTAAACTGTAGAACACACATGGGAGCTTCTTAACACTTGATTGGGTTTTGAGATCAACTGAAAGAGTAAAACGGAACAAAATGTTGCATTTTTGGGTCAGGAGGGTGGCAGGGTGACGTGGACTGTGCTGCTGAAGGACACAGAACTTCAGCATTAATAACACATAACAGGGAGCTGGAGGAATCAGTCCCTTTTTGCTGTTCAGTTCGGTGAGCTGTGTGAAGGTGGGGTGCAAATGGTGACCTGTGCAGGGCAGTCCCTGTACTGGGAGCACTGGGCAGGGCTGGGCTCCAGTGGGAGGAGATCTGGAAGCCCAGGACATGTTATGCTGCTGCCACAGCTCCCAGAGTGAATTCAGATTGCAGAGGGGCCTGTTCCTGTGATAGAGCCAGTGCAGGGATCCTGGCAGATTGGGCAATAACAGCACAAAGTGCCTCGTTCCTTGTTCTGCTTCACGCTCCTCTGAGCAGTGGAGACGGGCTGCGTTTACACTCATTGCTGGGATATTGGTACAAGCTGCTGCAGCCTTTTCTCTGTGCTTATTAAAGGAGTTGCAGCACGGTTTGGGAGGGGTTTGTGTGAAGGGATCTCTTTGTGAATCCCTCCTGAAGCGATAATCAATGATTGCTGAGATCAGTGCCTGGAGCGGTCGGGAGCGCGGTGGGGATGGAGCTGCAGCCTCTGCCAGGCACAGATAAATCAGCAGCAGAGCTCCTAATGCACCTGGGCTCTGCCTGCCAGGGCCCCCTCAGCTGGGGATCAGCTCCTCTGCTGCCATTCTGTGGGCACCATGGAGGGAAAGAGGCTCCAGGTGATGCTGGAGGGATGGATTATGTTCCTTATGGATAGATGGATGATGTTCCTTATGAAAGTTCTGAGGTGCCTACAGAGGACTCACAGGGAATGAGGCTCCAGGGGGCGGTGGAAAGATGGATTATGTTCCTTTTGGAAGTTCTGAGGTGCTTACAGAAGGCTCTCAGGGAATGAGGCTCCAGGGGGTGGTGGAAAGATGGATTATATTCTTTATGGAAGTCCTGAGGTGCCCACAGAGGACTCACAGGGAATGAGGCTCCAGGGGGTGGTGGAAAGATGGATTATGTTCCTTTTGGAGGTGGTAAGGTGCTCTCCAGGGATGAGGCTCCAGGGGGTGATGGAAGGATGGATTATGTTCCTGATGGAAGGATGGATTATGTTCCTTATGGAACTTCTGAGGGGCTCTCAGGGAATGAGGCTCCAGGGAGTGATGGAAGGATGGATTATGTTCCTGATGGAAGGATGGTTTATGCTCCTTATGGAAGTTCTGAGGTGCCCACAGAGGAGTCACAGGGAATGAGGCTCCAGGGGGTGATGGAAGGATGGATTATGTTCCTGATGGAAGGATGGATTATGTTCCTGATGGAAGTTCTGTGGTGCCCACAGGGTCACAGTGAGGGTTGTCCTGTGCTGTGTTTTGGTGGGGCAGTGCCACCTGTGAGAACTGAGAGAGAAGAGGAAGAAATGTCCTCCTCCAACCTCTCTGCCTCTACCACTTCCAGCTCAGTGACTGCCATGACTGGATCCATGTGGGTTCAGGAATTGTGGAGAAATTTCCCCCCACAAACCTCCCCTCTACTGTGGGGCTGGACCTGCACATCAACGCCTGAAGCTCATCCCTTGAAGTAGGATGGCTGAAAACGTTTGGCAAGCCCTTGTTCCAGTGGGCTTTTCCACCATGCAGATGAGGCTGGGGTGTGAATTGCCCTTAAACATGCTCAGGTCTTGGGGCTGGGGCAGAACCTGAGCTCCAGTGCTGGGATTCCCAGGGGCAGGTTCTGATGCTGGCAAACCCTCCTGTTGTTCCCTGGGAAAGCCCAGCAGCTGCCACAGCCAGGATTCCAGCTCTGCCTTTGGAATGGATTTGGAGATGTGGAGATGTGTTTAGTGTTTTCTAAACTGGTTTACAACCTGAGACTTTTTTTTTTTTTTCAATTTGAAATGCTGTTGTTCTCTCCTTGTTTTAGTTCTTGCTTGTAAGCTGCAGCAGGTCCAGGGAGGAATATTTTATCACCCAGGAGCTGTTCCTGGGGGTGCAGTAGCTGTTGGGATTTGGGCTCCAAGGCCACTGCTACATCCCAATAACGTGGTTTGGTTTGCTCCTCTCCTGAGTCCTTCAGGCTCAGCCTTCTCCCTGTTGTGTTCCCTCTCCCCAAATCCAGGACACACCTTTTCCCATGCTGCTTATCTCAGATGAAATTCCTGTTATTATTTAATGACCTTTCTACTAGTCAGACCTGTTTTTTGAAAGGTTTAGTGTTCAGAGTGGACCAGTGCCGTGGGTGGGATTTACTGGTGGGAAATNATGAGGCTCCAGGGGGTGATGGAAGGATGGATTATGTTCCTGATGGAAGGATGGATTATGTTCCTGATGGACGTTCTGTGGTGCCCACAGGGTCACAGTGAGGGTTGTCCTGTGCTGTGTTTTGGTGGGGCAGTGCCACCTGTGAGAACTGAGAGAGAAGAGGAAGAAATGTCCTCCTCCAACCTCTCTGCCTCTACCACTTCCAGCTCAGTGACTGCCATGACTGGATCCATGTGGGTTCAGGAATTGTGGAGAAATTTCCCCCCACAAACCTCCCCTCTACTGTGGGGCTGGACCTGCACATCAACGCCTGAAGCTCATCCCTTGAAGTAGGATGGCTGAAAACGTTTGGCAAGCCCTTGTTCCAGTGGGCTTTTCCACCATGCAGATGAGGCTGGGGTGTGAATTGCCCTTAAACATGCTCAGGTCTTGGGGCTGGGGCAGAACCTGAGCTCCAGTGCTGGGATTCCCAGGGGCAGGTTCTGATGCTGGCAAACCCTCCTGTTGTTCCCTGGGAAAGCCCAGCAGCTGCCACAGCCAGGATTCCAGCTCTGCCTTTGGAATGGATTTGGAGATGTGGAGATGTGTTTAGTGTTTTCTAAACTGGTTTACAACCTGAGACTTTTTTTTTTTTTTTTCAATTTGAAATGCTGTTGTTCTCTCCTTGTTTTAGTTCTTGCTTGTAAGCTGCAGCAGGTCCAGGGAGGAATATTTTATCACCCAGGAGCTGTTCCTGGGGGTGCAGTAGCTGTTGGGATTTGGGCTCCAAGGCCACTGCTACATCCCAATAACGTGGTTTGGTTTGCTCCTCTCCTGAGTCCTTCAGGCTCAGCCTTCTCCCTGTTGTGTTCCCTCTCCCCAAATCCAGGACACACCTTTTCCCATGCTGCTTATCTCAGATGAAATTCCTGTTATTATTTAATGACCTTTCTACTAGTCAGACCTGTTTTTTGAAAGGTTTAGTGTTCAGAGTGGACCAGTGCCGTGGGTGGGATTTACTGGTGGGAAATGTGGGCTGAAATGCCAAATACCCTTAAAAATCCAACCCTGTGCCAAAGAATTCCTACCACAATGTTCTGTACAGCCTGCTGCTGCCAGGGGCACTGAAAGGCCCTTCTGGAAGGGTTAGTCAGGGCAGAGCCCAAGTGCATGGAAATGTTTTGGAAAGAGCGTTGCAAAATGCAACAATGTGATTTATGAATCAATGGAAATGGAAGTGATAGGCCATATTTTCACTGAGAAATATCATAACTGTCAGAGAACAAAATTGTCTTTTGATTGTAGCAATATGCATTGAAATCACTGCTAGGGAAGTTCATCTCCTCAAGGTTATGGAGTTTTTTTTGGCTGAGGATACACTTGTAAAAGCTGTGGTTTTGTTGAGTTTTTCTCCCCATCTAAATTATTCAGGGGTGAAAGGAAAGGACAGAGACCCAGGTGCCCTGGTGAGGTGTTCCTCCAGGAGAGGTGGCAGGCTGGGTGACATCCCCTCTGCCTGCTCCCTGCAAATCCTTGGATCTGGGAGCTGGTTACATCCTGTTCCCATCCTGGAGAGTCAGGGAGCAAGGCATGAGGTGGCTGGGGCTGAACAAACAGCCTGATCCCTGTGCTTCTCCTGCAGGATTCCCCTGCAGGCCTTTCAAAGCCCCATGGATGTGGCACCTGGGGACAAGGGCACTGCTGGGGGAATTGGAACTGATGGCCTTGGTAACTTTCTGGGGAGTTCATTTGTAATAGAAATAACTTATTTATATGTTTAGTTTGTTTATCACTCTGTGTTTTAGCAGAATGTTACCCCTGAGCTGCCTCTTAACCGGCTGAACTCCAGGAAATTCATGTTCCCCTGGCCTTGGAGGGCTTTTCCAGCCTCAGTGATTATCCCATGACCAGGAGCAATCCCCTGCAGGACTTGGGGGAAGTCCTGCAGCATTTTGTTTCGCAGGTTTTGTTGTTTGGAGGCCGAGGCAGGGCCCAGGATGTCCCAGCCCACAGGAGAGGGAGCCCCACAGGATTTGTGCCCTCCCAGCCCCTGCTGCTGCCTCCCCCGGCCCGGGGCACAGGGGGAGGGTCCAGTATTCCATTTTGTGCATCACTGGCCGAGTCAGAACGGGCTGATTGATATTCAACATGGAAATTGGATTTCCAAGTACCTTCAGGAGAGCTGCAAGGAGGCAGCTGGGCTGATGGGGAGATTATTCTGTGATACCAGTGCATGATGGAGCTAATGAATTAGATCCAACCACCTACGGTGAAATCTGTTTGCTGTGTACAAAAATGAACAGGAAAATGAGGTTTTTATTAAAAAATCATAACTATTTTTTCCTTCAGCCAGAATGTGTAGTGCATCAATACATCACCCATACAGCTGTAAGGGTAATGCTGTTACACCACAGACATTTCATCTAAATAACAAAGTTAATATTGAAATATTATTTTTGCCAATGGCAGGGTGGTTTTCAACAGTCCATTGACATCAAATCATATGAACAATATCCACTCCTGCTCCATTTTTCACCTCTTCAGGCAGGTGGGGAATTCCCTTCAAGTGCCAGCTCTCCTCCCCAGACAGGGATGGGCCACCAGGTCCCCTCTGCTCCTGCATCCCCCTTTGCTGGGTGTCAGGGATGCAGGGGGTCCTGGCAGTGCCATTAAACCTCTCACTCTCTGGCTGGGTTTCACAGGTGGGAAATTCAATGTTTTGAAGCAGCTGAGGCCTTTGTGTGCTCCTGGCTGGGCAGGATGCAGGGAGCTGAGGTGTTGCTGAGAAGTGGAACCCACACATGTGGCTGAAGCTGGGGAGTGCAGACGGGCTTGGCTGGGGTGAGATGTGTCCAGTAGCCACCCCCAGGTAAATTCCCATTCCTGAAACATGCCCTGGGATGAAGGCAGTGATGCAGCAGGCACTTTGTGGCTGGGAACATGGCACAGAGGAGAGCCAGCAATCCCAGATGGATTTCAGATGTTGACATCAGAGCTTGAGTCTCACTCTGGCAGACCAGGAATGTTTCCTTTGGAATCAGCAGTGTTGGAGGAACTGAAGGTTCAGAGAGCAAAGCAAGCAATGGAATTAATTATTTTATAAGGAGTGCAGGGTGAAAGAATTCTTCTGGTAACAGCATCTCAGCAAAATTTCATTTGCTTACAATATATTTTGGTGGAATAATCAGTGTGGGCTCCTGCTTTTTAGGAGGTCTTTTATTTGCCTCAGTGAGAGAACAGTAACCCAGAACATCTGGATGTAAATGATTGTTTCCCTAATCTGTTCTCCTGTGAGCTTTTAAGGGGTGATCAGAGCTATTTGTGTTGTATTTTAGAAATAAAAACACTGTGTGGGACACTTGGTTTCTGTGTTTGGTTGTGCCATGAGGAGGAAAAACAATTGTTCTGCTGTCAAGGGCTTATTTCCTGGGCAGATTTTACATTAAATGTAAATGACAGTACCACCAAACACTGTCAGCTCAGAACTGGCTCTTTTTGGCAATGATGCTCAAGGGAGATATTGGTGGAGATTTGGGTGCTGGGGAGCTTACTTTGAATAGAAATCACTTATTTCTGTGCTTATTTTGTTTACACTCTGTATTGCAGGAGGCTGTTACCCTTGAGTTGCCTCTGAACCAGCTGAACTCAGAGATTCCTGTTCAGCTGGGCTCCAGCCAGGTGAGAGTTCTCCTGTCTCACATTTGTTCTCCTCAGAAACATCTCCTGACAGCTTTGCCAGCTCTCCCTCTTGGTGGGGCTGCCTGGAGCTGACAGATGGGCTTTGCTGGTGACAAAGGGGCTTTGCTGGAGGCTGGGGCCAGACCCCGGCGTGGCCTCCAGCGGGATGTGTCCCTCTGAGAAGGTGTCCTCTCCTCCAAGGGGTTTTTCCATCACTGCCCAGCACAAGGTGCAGATGAAGAGAGCCTCCAGAAGGTTTTTTGCTCCCTTTAAGCAGTGCAGTTTGTCTCATGGGGTGGTTGATTGCTGCTCAACAGCAGACAGAGGTTTCTCTCTAATTAACCTGGATCCAGGGGATTTGCCTTCATCTCTCCCCAGCCAGGGCTGAGACCCCCAGCTCCTTTCTGCCAGGGAAAGCTGGGAATGCCAAATAGCCAGAAAAGCCCCAGACTTATTAAAATTCCAGGAGAGGAAGAAGGTTTTGATCAGATGCAATCTATTCTCGAACTCAGTCTAATATCCCTGGATGGCAGCTCGCTCTTAAATCTCTTTGGCTTTTTTTCCCCTTATTTTATCAGGCAGTTTCCTCATGAACTTTCTCCTTTCTCCCTGCAGGACCTTAAACATGGAGAGGTTTTTTACAGTGATGATCTTAAACAGGGATCACCTGTGCCAGATGAGGCTTTTTGGGGCCAGGGGAGGAATTTTAACCCATCCTGGAGCTCTGTCCCTGCTGACTCCCATGGATGCACTGACTGGGTATCCTGGAGATGCAAAACCTTTCCACCTCCTGGGGGTCTCAAACCTTTGCTTTGTACCTGTGCAGCTTTACCACAACCAGCTGAAGTTCACAGTCTCAAAAGGAGGATGTGATTTTGCCCAATATCTGAATTTGATCCAACATCCCTGCCTGGTGGTGTTCCATCAAACTGCTCCTGGTCCAGAGGTGCTGCTGCATCCACAGGGACATGGTTGGCTCATGGACCAGGCGAGTGTGTGGCTGCCATGGAAACAGCCTGAAATTAGAAATCAATTAAAGCTGAAAAAAGTGCTATCACTTCAGCAGACTAAATGCTCTTCCGTATCTTCTCAGTCTCTGTAGCTTCTCCATTTTGACTTGCAGGTAATTGAAGTTTTAATTTGTTACCGTGTATCAGGTTAATGAAAGAAGTTGGAAATGAATCTGAATTCCCTGGTGCCCCCCAGAGTGAGTGTGCAGCAGTGGAGAGCTCCAGCTGCTTGGGGAGGAGCAGTGCCCTCCCTGTGCGCCTGAATTCCTGCAAAGCACAGCCTTGGGGGCTGACTTCTGAAATGAACCTGGGAGAAATGCTCATTAGCAGGCAGGGAAAGGGGCATCCAGGACCTGTTAATGGCTCAGTCAGTCTGCAGAACAATTTGGGCTAAAAAAAAAAAAAGGCATTTTCTATTTCTGCTGGTTTCAGAAAAGGAAGAATGTGCTCAGCAGTGACAATAATTGGCTGTAAGCAGGCAGTGTTTGCTTTAGGAACTGGCTGGGAGTGGGGTGTGGAACACAGGGAGCCCAGGCTGGGAACAGCTCCCTGGTTTTCCTTTCAGGTTAATAAACCCACTGGCAGAGACTCCTGTTTCAAAGAGCAGTTTTCAATTGCTCCAGGAGCTGGGGTGGTTAAAGGCCCTGCAGCTCCTCAGGGCACATCCAGGTGGAATTGTGGCATTCAAATCTTAGCCAAAAGTTGCTCTTTGTTGGCTTCTTTATTTGGCATTCCGGATGGGATTTTCACCTGCCCAGGGAGATCAAGTTGCACTGAAAATCGATGGCACTTTGACACTTCTAATGAGTGAAGCACCCTCAGAAATCCCATCTTCAGGGCTCTGAATGGCTCTCTCATTCTCACAAGTACTTATGGCTGTGGCTGGGTTTTACAGCCCCTCACTTTCTCTGCGCCTGTCTAACCCTGCTCCCGTAAAGGTGAGGAGGGGTCTGGGAGCTGTGCTTAGGGCACACCTTTGGGGAGGTTAAATTACATTTTTAAAACACTTGATACAAACCTCGACCATAGAGATGAAGCTCTGTATTATTCCCTCATCCCTCTTTGTCAAGGCCCAAATTCCCTGTTTGATTTCCAGGATCTAAATAAATCAGCATGTTTGCCTGCCTTGCCCAATGTCTAATTAAATATGGAGATTGCAGATATGCTTCAACTGAACAGTGAATGCTTGATACATTTTCATTGAGATCTGGGTTATAATGAAATTATTTGTAACTTCCAAATTAGAAGCACCAGAAAAAGTCACAGTGTTTGTGCTGGCTACAAACTGCTTGTGTTTGCATCTCATTTTTTTATGCCAACGCCTTCCCTCTTTGGTCAGGACTGCCCTGGCAAGGTGGCATTGCCCATGTGAGACTTTCCTCTTCTGACTGAAGCTTTTGCAGAGAGAGCAATGCCTCAGGGAGTGGCTGAGCTTTAATCGCTCACATTTCTGGTTCCAGTGGCTGAACTCAATCCGAGGCTTGAAATGCCACACTAAAAATAACATTTGGGGCTGCTACAGCTCTTCTCCTGCCTATAGTTTTAACTCTGGCTGAGTTCCACAAACTTCATTTAACATCAGTATCTAGTTTGATGTTTTTTCAGGAACATTTTTCAATTGTTCCATAGGTTTAGAAAGTGTGTGGAAGTCATAAATGAAATTCTTGCAGAGGTGATTATGGTGACATGATAAACTTGGTGGTAAATCCCAATTGATCCTCATGGCAATGAGATGACCAGGGCAGAGGGTTGGAACCAGAGGCTCTTTAAGTCCCTTCCATCCCAAGCCCTTCTGTGGTTTTGAGAAGAAAAAATACATCTAAACACTGATGGGGTAAGTGTTATTTGCAATATTTACTGGATAGTTGAGAAATGAGATTAAGACCTTTTTAATTTAATTAAAATCCATATAAATTGTGGAATTTATTAGTGAAAATCAGCTCTTGTCATCTTTGCTTTGGGTTTCCCATGATCTAGCATAAAAATAATGTGTAATGTAAATGTTTATACCTTGGTGGGTCTCGTTAAGCCATTTAAAGTTAAGTAATGTTTGCCTGTTTCAAAACTTTAATTAGCATTTAACAAGAAAGCAACAGTCTAGCCAATTAGAGATTTGAGCAATAACATACACTCACTTCCATTTTCTAGCAATTAATTGATAAGTAGTTTACTCTGGGCTAATAATTAAAAGAGAAAACATTCTGAGCAAATTGAAAGCATTGATGCAAATGAGTTCTGCATTCCTTCTTTTCAGACTTGCTGGCCACGGTATCTAATCTGCTGTGAGCAGAGGAAGCTGAATTATCCCAAACGCTCCTTGGGCTGCCTAACCAGCCTTAAAGAGACAGCAGGCTCTGCAGGGAGCTGGGAGTGCTCTGCTGAGGGAGCAGCCTTGCAGCTGGGAGGGAGGGCTGCAGGGATGGGCTGGCTGGGAGTGGGAATGGGAATGGGCTCCTCTTGATGCCTCAGGTTTGAGCTTTTCTATTTTCACATTCTGAGCTGCTTTAGTGTGTGGGTCTGAGCTTCACATGAGGGGATGGTGAGCTCTCTGCACAGAGCAGGGAGACAAAACAATTCCTGCTCCAGCTGGGGACCAAGGACAAATGATCCAAATCTCAGCCCAAGAGCACAAACAGCGTGGAATGAAGAGAGGAAAACAAGCAGGATGGGAGTGCATGGGCTAAAGCTGGAATTGGCCAATGAACTGCAATCTGCACATGGAGCAGAGCTGATCACAGGGAGAGACCCCGTGACTGATTGTCCATTTTTGTGGCCATTTTGGGTTGTGCTGCCCAAGGTGGATCCATTGGGGCCTTTTAGTAAATCCCTGCTTTATTCTGTAACTCTGTCCAGCCTCTGCTCTAGGGCAGCCTGCACAAGGCATCACTCTCCTTGTGGGTGGCTCAGGGCAGGGGCAGAAATCGTGGTGGTGCTGCTGGGGCTCTGCACCCACCCATCTCCCTGGGTCATTCCCAAGGGGAAATCTCCCCTGTGCCTGGATCCCAGGCTTGTGGTTCCTGTGAGCAGCAGGCCTGGCTCTCGCTGCTCTGCCAACAGCAAGAGCAATGGAATGTTTAACAAAGAAGGATCTGAGTTGGCCAAATCGCTTGGTGCATTCTGGCGCTGGAAATTGAAGGCATTTTTCTCTGAACGCGGCGGTGATCGCTGGGAATGGCTCCTTACAAACAGGAAATATCCCTGGCTCCTGCACTCCAGGTGCAGCAATCTCCCTGGATGGAGCAAAAGGTCTCATTTTGTCTCGGAGTTCACCCATTTATGAGCTCTTCCTCATCTGGACGGGCAGTGAGGGGAAATTGCCTGAGCTCTATTAAGCTTTAAACACGAGCCATCCATCCCAACAAAACACTCCTCAAAAGATTGTGCTTCTCAATTCCCCTCCTGCCTGCTCCCAGTCTGCCACGTCCCTGGGCAGGGAATAAAGGCAGGCCATTTCCACTGCTTCTCCAGCATGATGGAGCTGTAAAACGGGGAGGTGACACCAGCACTTCTATGGACTCTTCCCCTGTGAGATTCCTGTTTGTTTGTCCTCTCTAAATAACAGCTGCTGCTTTTCCAGTGGGAACTCAGTGTACTGGACCTCCTGGCAGTACTTGAAATAATTCACATTAGGAAAGACCTTTAATCTGAGCAAGACTTGCCCCAAAATATTCGTGTTTGAGTTTTAACGTATTGTGTTTTCTCTCACTAGACTGGAGATGATGAGAAATGAGAATGTCAGCTATGCTAAATTCCAGGTTTAAGACTTTAAGCAGATCCTTCTGCTTTCCCTGGGAGCAGAGCCTTGGGAGAGGAGCTGAGGAGCAGCCCTGGAGTGCCCGTGGGAGGATGGTGACCTGGAGCCTCCTGTGAGTGACCATCACCTGCTTCCCCAGGTACCTTCCCTGCCCTTTCCTGGCTGTTTTACTCCCAGAGAATCCATCTGCTGCTTTTCCCTCGACTGCTGTAAATATGATTTCCCCCAAGGCTGCTGTGGCCATTCCTAGACAAGCTGAGTGATGACCTGTCCCTTCCCAGTTATTTAATAACCAGCATTTACTGGGATCCCCAGTAAGAGTCTCTGGCTCTCCCTGAAATGCTTTCTGAGCTGAAAACCAGATAATATTGGGAGTATCTTGGACATTTTGGGATATTTAATGTCAGAGAAATATGGTAGAATTGCACAATAAGTATTGGTTCCCATTTATCACTGCTTCATAATACTTTTTTATTAAACTTTATTTAATCCTTGCTTTCCAACTCATTCTGTTGTCTCCGGCTGTGCCAGGCTTTGATGATTTATTATGTCCTGTTAATAGATATACATTTGGAGCTCCAGAGGGGAGAGCCAGATTAGTGCCTTCAATCTTTTTGAGTGCCCAGAGAGGATTACTTTGGGGAACACTTGCCTGAAAACCCTTCCTAAAGCTCATTTCCAGTTGGAAGAAACTCCAGCGATGGGTTCAGAGCAACTTGAGCCAGGGTTTGAAGGAAAGGTTCCTATTTGGGGGTCTGGATAAGTGGAGATTTTAGAATAATTTCTTTGTTCTTCCTCCAGAATGTCACATCCCATAGGATCTGGGGTTATGGGGTTGTTTTATGTGGAAATAAGGGCAAGGCAAACCTCATCCTTCCAGTTTTCCCCTCCTTCCCAGCAGCTGTTGGGAACACAAATGTTATCCTGCTGTATATGCACAGCTATAATTTGAAATTATAAATAGTGCCTAATTTTACTGGTATTTACTCCACAGACATAAATAGAGCTCAAATGAACTGGAAAATAAAAATAAAAGAACGCTTCTATCTCGTGGAGATGTCAGTGCTAGGTTGAATTTATTTTGATCTGATTAAGTATCACATATAATTTTTCATCACACTGTATATTTAACAAAATCAGTCTGTGATTTAATATTTAGAAGGAAAATAGTGACAAATATAAATGCTATTTATTAAGTAGCAAATAAGCATGCCCAGTCACCAAAAGGGTTGAATTTTATAGTGAGTGTCAAAAATAAATAGTATGGATATTTCAGGTAAAAATGTGGTTTTTTTAATGGGCAGATTGAAAATTCTGAAATTTGGTAAAATAATTTTTAGCCATAATGCTCAGGAAACAATTTATTCAAGAAATAGAGCTCCTTATTTGAGGAGTTTTGAGACATTTCTTGCATTTATTCCCGTGGTACAGCTTATTTATGATTTATTCAGATGTCCTTCAGGAGTGCACCTCTGTGGAGTGGAAGGTGTTGTGCCATGGCCATGTGCAGTGGGGAACCCCTCCAAAAGTCACCTGTGTTGGGTTCATTCACTGATGTGATAGCCCCTGAGTGCTTTTTGCTCTTTTATTTTAAACTTGCTCGTTTCTGCTGGAGACACGACTGAGGTTTGTGATTGTCATCACCCGAAGTGCAGCGTTTTCAAACCCAAACCACGTCCTCCAAATCATTCCAGGGAGCAACTGAGACAATTTGTTAATGAGCTGATGTCTGGAGTGGCTCCTCATATTGAGTAGCACCCTAGAGCATGGAAATTTTCTTTATTCCTGGCTGTTAATAAGTTATTATTCCCCCATTATCATCACTATTATTTATTAATGGCTGTTCCAGTGCTTTGGTCATGCTCATCATCCCCTTTTCCAGCAGCAATTCTGGGATGTTGATGCTGTCCCACTTTCCCTGCACGACTCTCCTGCAAACACAGCCAGAGGTTTCTCTGCTGCAAGGCAGGAGAAAATCCTGGCTTGGGTCCTGGTAAATTCTGGGGGATGGAATGTCCTGGGAGGCACGGTCTGAGCACTGCTGGGAGCCTGGAGTTGCTCCTTGAATTCCAGAGAGCTGCTGGGAGCCTGGAATGGCCCAGAGCCACCTTGGAGCTGTCCCTGGTCCTGGTGGGCACAAGGGCACAGAGCTGTTACCGGCTCCTGGGGAGAGGGGGACACTGAAATGTACAGGGGATGAAGCTTTTTAAATGCTTTTGCACCGGTTTTCTGGTTTTTATCACTCAGGAGGTGTTTGATCAGCTCCTGCCCCTCTCTGTGTGTTGGTTAAGGTGTGTCCTGCTTCAGGGCCATGCTTTAGGAAGGCAGCACTTGGAGCTGGAGGGTGACAGAGCTTTGCTCCAGCCAGCAGGGCTCGGGGGGCTGCTCCACTGGCATCCCCCTCCTTGTCTCCAGGATTTCTGCTCTCCTCCAGCAGAGTGCATTGCAGCAGTGCTGTTCAGCTTTTCGGGCTCTGCTCTCCTTGTTTTGCTCAGTGCGCTGCTGTTGGTTTTGTTTATTTTTATTTATTTATTTCCGGTGGATTGCTTTCAGGGAAATACTCACCAGGCACATAAAGAGCCGTGGGACTGTCCTGCCCATAGGATATGCAGAGCTGCAGCTGAGATGTGATGGGCAGGAGCTGCTGCTGCCTCAGACAGACAGAGCCTCTTTTGTTCCACCTGTGGGAATCGTTTCTCACTCTGCATTACAAGGCTCTGCCCAGCTGGGCATGGGGAAGAGGGATGGGGGAGAAGGGGGCAGGATGTGGGGGTGCTCCCACTCTGCTTCCAGCAGAGTGCTGATGGACAGCTGGCAAATCAAACAGCACCCCAAACGTGGTGAGTTCCTATTTACATTTATGACAATTCCCCACTCTTCTGCCTTCTGCTGGAAATTCGCTCGGTAACTCAAAGTGTTTGGTGGAACTCTTGAGTTTCCACATCAACAGAGCCCCAGAGGAGGTATCCCCTCCTGCCCAGCCCTGGATGCCACCACCCTGCCTTTCCAACCAGAAATATTTGTTTAAATAGTTTGATTTGTCTCTGCTGACTCACAGCTTAATGGGATTTTAAATCTGTTTGTCTCAGTGCCTCGTTCCAGTCTCTGGATGTTCCCTGGGACAAACTCCAGCATCTCCCAGGGCATCCAACCCACAGGGCAGGTCAGGGTCCAGGGGCATGGAAGGACCAGCCTGCAGAGGGAACAAGGGCATGGATGGGGGAGAAGAGCACGGGTGGCTCATGCTCTGCAGGAGCCTTCACAAGGCAGGAGATCTTCTCCAAGTTTTTTTCCACTTGACTGCACTGGTTTTTTATGGAGGGGAAAAAACCCAAGTACTTTTTAATGTACTGTGTTGTTTTTAATAGCTCAATGCTTGGTGGATCTTTGCAGTGTTCAAGACCTCATGAATTTTTAAAAAAACCCAACTGAAAACACAAACAGAACATGTTTGTATCCGGGAGGATTTTTCACGCCTTTTCTGACTCTTCTGTGAGCTCCTTGGGGTCACAGCTCCTCCTGCAAGGCTGGAGTGCTCCTGGAAATCCTGGGGCTTCTCCTTGGTGCTTTGAGCTGTCACAGGAGTCACAAAGCAGCGCTGGCTTTGACCTTGCTGATGGGAAAACTCAGCGTGGAGTACTCGGGAATTCCAGCAGAGCTGGGGCTGCTGGGACACCCCAAGAGTGTCACCCACAGGAACCCAGCTGGGCCAGCACTGCCACGCAAACAGGAGCAAGGAAGGCTTCTTCCCATTAACCAGTCTTGGTTGCAGTAAGGATTTTGGTGGTTTCCCTCAAGGAAACTTGGGTTCAGAGGGGTTATTGATCTGCTCCAAGTGTTCCATGTTAGGTGAGGCCCTGGCACAGGGTGCCCAGAGCAGCTGGGGCTGCCCCTGGATCCCTGGCAGTGCCCAAGGCCAGGTTGGACATTGGGGCTGGGAGCAGCCTGGGACAGTGGGAGGTGTCCCTGCCATGGCAGGGGTGGCACTGGGTGGGCTTTAAGCTTCTGTCCTATAATTCAAAGTTCTTCAAGGTTGAGCCTGCACCAGGCAACTCCAAGGCCTCTCCGTTCCCTGAAACAGTTCCCAATATTTCTGCCTTATATTATCATTCTTCAGTGAGAACATTTTCTCTTTTCAGCAGTCTTTCTGATATGGTTTTTTTTTTTCCCATTCCCTTCTGGTCCATTTTGTGAGAAAATTGAAGCACATTTCAGGACAGGTTGTTTTGACAGAAGGGAAATAACCCTTTTCTTCCCTGGTGGAAGCAGCACTGTCCAAATTGGTGAGATTCTTTCCCTCCCAGACATTTCTGCTTTCCTGGAAGAGAAGCTGGGCAGTCATTCTGTTGCCACATGGAAAATGAGAGTTCTGCTGTTGGATTTTAAAGTGAGAACAGGATGCAGATGCCTCCACATTATGGGAAAACAGTATTGCAAAATCTGCTGCAAACAGCTCATTGGGAAAAACTGCCCATGACAAGGGACAGGCACTTTTAATCTCATTTCTAGAATTTGTAGGAAATCTGTCTGCCTTAAGGGGCTTCTTGGAATTCACTGTCCTGTGCCAGAGGGAGGGTGCAGGCAGGAGGAGGGGCTGAGTGAGAGGTGCTTTGAAATGAAGCATTTCAGCTTCTCTTTGGGTCTGTGGATCTCTAGACATTAAATTTTCTGAGCAACATTCCTGAGGTAGAATTTAGAGGGTGCTGGGCACTGCCCAGGCTCCCCAGAGAATGGGCACAACCCTGAGGCTGCCAGAGCTCCAGGAGCCTTTGGGCAATTGGGATTGTTGGGGGTCTGTGCAGGGCCAGGGGTGGGACTGGATGATCCCTGTGGGTCCCTTCCAGCTCAGGACATTCTGTGGTTCCCACCCTTTTCCAGTTCCCCCTCCATGAGTAATTTTCCACAGGAAGGAGTGAAGCACTGCCCTGACTTTAGGTGAGCTGATTGTTTTTCCCTGAATGTCCCCAAATCTCGTGCCAGGCAGGTGCAAACCCTGTCCCTGGGGCAGCAGCAGCTCCTGTCTCTCACAGTGTGTGGCTGTGCCTTGCTCCTGTCCCTGGGCTGTGCCTGTGGCCAGGAGTGACCCCAAGCTGCTCCTGTTCCACCCAGGGAGCCCTGCACTCCTCGTTGCCCTCACCCTGTGCCTGCACAGCCCTGGAGCCACGTGCCAAGAGCAGCAGGTAGGACTGGAGACTTCTCCTTCTGAAGCAATTTCATCCTACAGGCTAGAAACTCCTTGGGATAGCAAAATCCAGGAAAAAAATACAGCTTTTATGGCCTTTAAATCAAAGATTCCTGACAAGCTAATAATGGGCTACTGTGCTCTTGGTGACAAGGATTTTGCAGTGGCAGCGTTAGGAATTGCCTTTGTCATTGCTCCTGGCTGGACATGGACTGGTTTATGGATGGACCCTTCCCAGGGTGGTGCAGAGCAGGAATGCTGGCTGAATCAATCCAGCCTCCAGGCTGGGCTGGAGCTGGGAGCTGAGGAGCCTTGGCCAGGGTAATTAGAGCATTGCAGGAGTGCTGAGCAGCAGCTCGTTGCCACCAGGGCTTTATCTCTGGAGGCTGATGTCACTTAGGTTTCCCTCCTTGCCAGGACTAATTGTTGAGGATTTCCATAAACATTTGCTCTGCAGAAGGAAAAGGGTCAGGATCAGCTCTTCAGGGAGATGTTATGTTAGGAAGCTGCTTTAATTGGCTCCCTTGTATTTTTGAGGCTTCTTAAGGAAAGGTTGTGGATGCTCTAGCCTTGATCTTATAAGTTGCTTTTTAGCACTGTTTACAGTGACATTGTTTTGTGCTGGAAATTCTCTGTGTGCTGAGAGCTCTGCTGGACTGAGGCAATGGGCCCTCGATGGGGAGAAGGCTCCCCTTTCCCAGCACCTTTCAAGTTGTTTTTATCAGCTTTCAGAGAGAACCTTGGTGAAAATCTCTTGAATCTTTCCCTGGCTGGGAAACAAACAAACTTATATTTAGAATGTATGTTGAAGAGGGTGAAAGGAGGGGAGATTCAGAATCTGCATTTTGGCCCAGGCTCTGTGTGTGGGAAGGGCCATGTGGGGATGGGGAGGAGTGAGAAAGTTCCTCAGCCAGGTGTGTTTTCCAGGCCAACTTTGGAAAGTCTCCCAAGCAAACTTGTTTATCCCATGCCATTGTATTTCTCTTTCAGTGTGCACTGGAGGTGACGTCAGGTATACATCAAGTAAATGGCTCAGGAGAAGGAAACTGTCAGGCAGCCATAAATTACAGAGAGTTATGGTCGAGTTTATGGTTCTTCAACTCTTAATACACCTTGCAGCTTTAGCATAGCACTTGAGCTCACAGTGAGACAACAGTTGACAGGATTATATTTTATTTTAAGAAGTTTATATTTTAAGAAGCCCATTTGCTGCTTTCTTTTCCTCCTACTTCAGGTTTTGTCTTGGAAACAAATGATTATGGAACTTGGGCTTCCTTGTCACTGTCTGAAGTGCCCCCTCAGGTCAGTTTTTTTTTTTTTTCCCTCTTTTCCTGCACATTTAGGAGCACCTGGTCCAGAAGATGAAGTGTGGGGTTTGTGGATGCTGGGGCTGGAGCTGGGCTTTGCCTCTCCCGGGTACCTGCAGGGTCAGGATGTGGAAGGAAGGCATGGAACAACTCAGAGCTGAGGTTAAATGTGTGTCCTGTGGCATCTCCATGGGCTAAATATAAATATCTAAATGGCTTCACGATGTATTCAAAAACAGATGTCTAGAAATATTTTCACTTTTTACACATGTCTGGATGGAGGGGGGTGGTTCTGCCCCTCTGCTGCACTCCAAGGACTGCTGCACCTTTCCACCTTTCCTGGGGAGCAGGGCAGAGCCTTGTTCCAGGTGATCCCTTCTGTGCTGGAGCCTGCAGGGGTGCAGGGCTGCTGGAGCTGGGGCAGGGATGGCTCCCAGCCCACCCCTGTCTCCTGACAGGCAGAGATTTGGCACTCTGCTCTCATGGCAGGCTCCAGCTTAATTTTCCTGTGCTTTCAGCCACTTCTGACTCATTGGAACATCCTGAA